>OY740781.1:169766777-170020990 GCA_963514005.1 Raja brachyura
ATTTTTAAGAATCTCTTGCTACACCACCACTTCTGTTCTATTTATCTGAGTCTATGGCAAGTTGCTCATTTCCCATACATAGAAGTAAAATGCTGCAGTGATTATCTTATTGGACTAATTAGGGAAAGAGTTAAAATCTCACAATACCACATAAGAATTTGTTTAAATTCTGCAGATGCTGAAAAAAATCGAAAGTAGACAAAAAATGCTGATTAAACTCAGTGTGTGAGGCAGCATCTATGGAGAAAAGGAGTAGGTGACGTTTCAGGTTGAGACTCTTCTTCAGACTGCTGTCAGGGGCGGGGGGGGGGAAGAAAGGAAGAGGCGGAGACAGTAGGCTATGTGGGAGATCAGGGAAGGGGAAGGGGAAGGAGAGAGAAAGCAAGGACTACCTGAAATTAGAGAAGTCAATGTTCATACCTCTGGGGTGTAAACTACCCAAGCAAAATATGAGGTGTTGTTCCTCCAATTTGCACTTGAGCCTCACTCTGGCAATTGAGGAAGCCCAGGACAGAAAGGTCAGATTCAGAATGGGAGGGGGAGTTGAAGTGCTGGGCATCTGGGAGATCAGGTTGATTAGTACGGACTGAGCATAAGAATTTGAAATCGTTTTTAAAAAAAATCGAAGTTAAAAAACTAACATCAGCGAATTTTGAGGGTGTTTGGTTATTCGCCAAACTTGAGTACTTTACTTACATTCCTTAGATAAAGTCTGGTCAATATCTGACTATAATGTAGTTTGTCCTCTGAGATGGCTTGGCCATGGTATTCAGAGGTTACTCCATGTTATCGATCTGATATCTGCAATGCTTTGGGACAATGAACAAAAGGAAAGCTATCTTCTCAGGGCAACTTCAACAGGACAAAAACTGTCCACTTACTATTATGAGATTAAAGACATTAAGATGAGAGCTTCCTACTGCATATTTCCATATTGTTCCACTTCACTATGTTCCCTTGCTCACTCCCTCCTTACCCCCTCCCTCCCTTCCCCCTCCCCCATCCTCCCTCCCCCCTCCCGCACCCCCCATCACCACCACCGCACCCCGCACTTCCCCAATACCGCCCCCCCTCCCCCCCTTGCTTGAATTATCTGCACCCAAAGCATAGTCTTTCTCTGGTGCAGTTCCTTCTACTCATCACCCATTTATCCACATGTAGTTATTCAATTCCCTTCTACTTTAATTTCCTCTGTGCACAAATGCCCTTCATCTGGAACCTTGCTTCCAGAAACCTTGCTGCCCTTTTGCGAATGCCCCTAAGCTCAGCATCACTCTGCATTGCCAGTGCATGTCTGACTGTACTCAGGCGCTTGCTTCATAGACCTTGTAGCTCTCCCTTAGCAAATACCACACAACATCATTAGTCTAACCCCTGATCTTGCCCCAAACATATTTTTAACATTCATATTACAAATTCTTCCACTGTTTTGATTGTGCCTTGCATAATCTGGCCTTTCACCTTAAGAGATGAATGAAGCAGAGATTTTAATGAACACCTTTGAACAAGCAAAAATAAGCCAAAAATATTTCAGCATTCAGAATCAAAATACATCTTAAAATCTGAATGATATGCTCCAGAGAAAAGATTATGCCAATAGACTAAGACATTTGACTTAAATACATAGCTAAAATCAATATTTTTGCAGTATAGAGTTTTCAAACACGACAAAGCACATCCATGCAACAGAAAAAAATAGAGACACGAACCATCTCTTGGGCAATTGGCATTCATTTTATTCATTATTAGGATGTGATGGTGAAGCTGAATTCCCTAATTGTCCAAGACCCAGTTCAGTATCAACAACATTGATGAGAGCCTGTTGTTACATGTGACCCACAGAAAAGAAGCCATGAAATTCTGCTAAAATCTTTGTTATCTATGATAATAGTGAAGAGGTTTGGTGTAGTCTAAATTTAAGCAGGGATATACTGTTGTTATTTATCAACGAGTGTGTTCATACTTTGCACAGTAAATCAGAAGGAAGGATGTCATTAAACTGCACAGCATGTAAATACGGTTTACAAGGATGTTACTGGGCCTGGACGGGTTGAGTTATAAGAACAGGCTGGATAGGCTGGGTCTCATTTCCTTGAGAGTTGGGATGTCATGTTGCAGGACGTTGATTTAACATTGATTTAACCATACTTAGCATATTATGTACCGTTGTGGTCACCACACTACAGGGAGGGTGATATAGCAATAGAGGGCAAAGGAGATTCATCAGGATGCTGCCCGGAATGGAGGACTGTAGTTATAAGGAAAGATTGGATAGTTAGGTTTATTCTTACTGAAACTAGGAGGTTGAGGCTGATCTTACAGAGGTTTATACAATTATGAGGGGAGTAGAAGGATAGTTAGAGTCTTTAACTCAGGGAACTCTTTCAAAAGTAGAGTTGGTGTCAGGCATTGCTCTGTTTTCCACACCACATAGTTGACCCGCCGCCAATCTCTGTCATTTAGGACCTTGGAACAATCTCTAGATAACCCAAAGCACTTAGCAAACAGGCAACAACATTGCTCACTTCAAAATCTGCATATCTTTCGCTATGTCCCCTCTATTTGAAGAAGGGTCCCCACCCAAAATGTCGCCTGCCCATTTCCATCCAGAGATGCTGCCTGACCAACCTGATCTTCCAACCAACCCCTCCTTACCTAAAATGCACTTATCACTTTCCAGCTATTGCCTCACCTCTTCCTCTCATCTCTTTCAACCAGCTATCTCGCCTCTACTCCAGTCTTGAAGAAGCATCCCACTTCAAAATATTGTCTGCCCATTTCCCTCCATAGATGCCGCCTGACCCATTGAGTTTTTCCTCACAGTTTATTTTTGATTGCGCACATTCAGCTATTGGACAAAGACAGGCATTTCATGCAAACACATTGCACCTCACTCACTAATGTACCTCCCTCATGTGACACAAAGGTGTCCAACAGCTGCAACAGCAGATAACCAGACATATCTGGTTCACAGATGGTGCTGCCAGTTTTGTATCTGTCATTATAGAGTCCAGGGCCAATAGTGGGGCTGAAAGTGTCAACGTTCATAGTGTGCACATTTCTGATCTTCATTATTATCACCCTCATCCTTCTGATTTATGCAATTTGGATTTACAAGCTGTAAATGATGTGGTGTGCAACCCTTACTCACCCCGTCCACTTCCTTTTGTCACAACCCTATTCAAGTAAGTTTTTTACTTTAAATACTCCAGGATGATAACAAGATGAGAAATTAATTTAGATGAAAATGTCATGCCTTTTGATTGAAATCTCCCAGACAATAGATCAGATACAGACAAAGAACATTTTCCTCTCCAAAGAACTATGAAATTGCAGAGCCATATAAAACAGCTAAAGCTGAAAGATTGCATCTGTGAGGACGAGACAGTCAGGAATGGATCAAGGCTCATGTGGAAAACAGCCTTCAGTTCACATGAGGCATAATGCAGGACCATGGACCCACAGTACGACACAGTGGGTCTGTTGAGGTTAAGTGATAACAGAATGGTCACAGACCTGCCCATTGTGATCGTGGACGGTCTGAGAATTCCATTGTTAAGTCCTTGCTGAAGTTAAATATTTTATACTGTAAAATTGTCCACCTGCTACTTGTTTCACTATCAAAGAAAATGTAACAACAAGATGGAATCTGAACTAGATGGACATGATGGTATGATGGACATGTCAATGTGATGAAGGCAAGCAGAAAAAGCATGATTATGTTATACAGATGATTTGGAGTTTTGCTTGATTTAACTTTGAAATATTACATAACCTTTATCCAGGACGTGAGTAGATTGGATAAAGTTCATCTTCCATGTAAAATAATGGATTATATGTAATTTTTGGATAAATGAAATTGAAAGGCAAAGTTATGTATTGTGTTTCATTTCATGTTATATGTCTTAGTTTAAAATTGCTTTTTCAGTTGTTTCAAAGAAAAGGCTATTACGCAGTGGGGCTTAGTTGAGCAATTCAATGGACGGTAGTTACTAAACGCAGCACATATTTGCTTGATAGCATAAATTCTGTTACAACTCACAAGACTAACATAATTCACATATTGGAATGCAATTTCAGACCGCGATCATTATTTTCATAGAAGCTGCTCCTCCTTGAAGAAATGAATTACTTAATTCAAATCACAAACTAGTTCTAGCTTCTTAGTGTAGTATAACATTCAGAACAATCTGAAAGATTTATATGGCAAATTAAAATCTATCAATAAAAAGCATTCCCTTTGCCAAAAAAGGCTTGCTAATATTTAGACTACCAACAGAACCATGGATAGCCATTCCATCAATGATTCATGAGGCATTGACACCAATACTGCATATGTAGAGGCTGATCTGATAAAATGGACCATCCACAAACCGTACTGAACTCAATGTGGTAGATTGATACATAGATACAGAGGATTGTCACCTTGTCGTGGTGCAGAAGCTTGTGTGGTCCTGAGATCCTGAGAGCGATGCCGTCTGGAGCTATGCTCCTGGTAGGGCCACCCATGGAGGTAAGGTTGAGGGGGAGGTCTCTGACAAAGAGCAATCCAACGAAGACCTCAATGGTGGAACAGGCGGAGGATGATGTCTGACTTTCGTGGAGCGTCACAATGGCTGGGAAGGTGAATGAAGGATGCAGCAGAAAGGGTTCCCGCCGTCTAGGATTCCATGCCACTGGATTCTGACCCAGATCTGTCAAGGACTGTGTGGTGGCTCTCTGTGCACCAGTCTCGCCATGTTAAACAAAGTCATGCATAAGCATCTTCCATGAGAGGACAGTCATACTCGTTTCGAGTGACCTACCACCGATGATGACATAGAAAATCGGTGCAGGAGTAGGCTATTCGGCCCTTCGAGCCAGCACCGTCATTCAATGTGATCATGGCTCATCATCTACAATCAGTACCCCGTTCCTGCCTTTTCCCATATCCCTTGATTCCGCTAGCCCTAAGAGCTCTATCTAACTATCTTTTAAATGCAACCAGTGAATCGGCCTCCACTGCCTTCTGAGGCAGAGAATTCCACAGATTCACAACTCTCTGGGTGAAAAAGTTTTTCCTCATCTCAGTTCTTAATGGCCTACACCTTATTCTTAAACTGTGGCCCCTGGTTCTGGACTCCCCCAACATCGGAAAAATCGGCCCCAACCCTCAATAACTTCTCTTTTGACTCCTCCCATTTTGTCCAAACACAAGGCGTAGCTATGGGCACATGCATGGGCCCTAGCTACGCTTGCCTCTTTGTCGGGTACGTCGAACAATCCTTGTTCTCGGCGTACCAGGGCCTCACCCCTGACATCTACCTCCGTTACATTGATGACTGCTTTGGTGTCACCTCCTGCACCCACACACAATTGACTGACTTCATCCATTTCACCACCAACTTCCATCCGGCACTCAAATACACTTGGACCATTTCTGACATTTCCCTACCATTCCTTGACCTCACCATCTCTATTGCAGGTGGTACACTCCTGACCGACATCCACTACAAACCAACTGACTCCCACAGCTACCTGGACTACTCTTCCTCCCACCCTGCTTCCTGTAAGGACTCCATCCCCTATTCCCAATTCCTCCGTCTATGCCGCATCTGCTCCCAGGATAAGGTGTTCCACACCAGGCCATCACAAATGTTCTCATTCGTCAGAGAACGGGGATTCCCCTCCCCCACTATAGATGAGGCTCGCACCAGGGTCTCCTCCATACCCCGCAACACTGCCCTCTCTCCCCATTCCTCCACTTGCAACAAAGGCAAAGTCCCCCTGGTCCTCACTTTTCACCCCACCAGCCGGCACATACAACACATAGTTCTCCGCCAGTTTTCCCACCTCCAACGTGACCCCATCCACTTGCCACATCTTCCCATCTCCCCCCCTATCTGCCTTCCGCAAAGACCGCTCCCTCCGCAACTCCCTTGTCAATTCTTCCCTTCCCTCCCGCTCCACCCCTTCCCCGGGCACTTTCCCTTGCAACCGCAAGAGATGCTACACTTGTCCCTTCACCTCCCCCCTCCACTCCTTTCAGGGACCCAAGCAGTCCTTCCAGGTCCGACAGAGGTTCACCTGCACCTCCTCCAACCTCATCTACTGCATCCGTTGCTCCAGATGCCAGCTGATATATATCGGTGAGACCAAGCGGAGGCTTGGCGATTGTTTCGCCTAACACCTCAGCTCGGTCTGCAATAACCGACCCGACCTCCCGGTGGTTCAGCACTTCAACTCCCCCTCCCATTCCGTATCCGACCTCTCAGTTCTGGGCCTCCTCCATGGCCAGAGTGAGCAACACCGCATGTTGGAGGAACAGCACCTCATATTCCGCTTGGGGAGTCAGCTTCCTCTGGGCTTAAACATTGAATTTTCTCAAATCTGTTAACCCTTGCTGTCTCCTCCCCTTCCCACCTCTCCCTCAGCCCTCGGGCCCTGGCATTCCCTCTCTCTATCTCTCACTCCCCCACCCAAGTCGCACCAGCTTCTCATTTTCACACTTAAACAGCTTACAATGGCCTGTTTCCTTTATCATTGATACTTTTTTGCATATCTTTAATTCATTGTTCTTTATCTCTCCACATCACCGTCTATATCTCTCGTTTCTCTGATCCCTAACCAGTCTGAAGAAGGGTTTCGACCCGAAACGTCGCCTGTCTCCTTCGCTCCTTAGATGCTGCTGCACCCGCTGAGTTTCTCCAGCCTTTTGTGCACCCACCATTCAGATAATAATCTGCCTTCTTGTTCTTGCCACCAAAGTGGATAACCTCACATTTATCCACATTAAACTGCAACTGCCATGGATCTGCCCACTCGCCCAACTAATGCAAGTCACCCTGCATCCTCATAGCATCCTCTTCACAGTTCACACTCCACCCAGCTTTGTGTTATCTGCAAATTTGCTAATGTTACTTTTAATTCGTTCATCTAAATCATTAATATATATTGTAAATAGCTGTGGTCCCAGCACCGAGCCTTGCGGCAACCCACTAGTCTCTACCTGCCATTCTGAAAAGGACCCGTTGATCCCTACTCTTTGTTTCCAGTCTGCCAAGCAATTTTCTATCCATGGCAATCCCCTACCTCCAATACTATGTGTTCTAATTTTGCCCATTAATCTCCTGTGTGGGACATTATCAAAGGCTTTCTGAAAGACCAGATACTGGGAATCTGAGATCCACTGGGTCTCCCTTATCCATTTTACCTTTTACATCCTCAAAAAATTCCAGAAGATTAGTCAAGCAAGATTTCCCCTTCGTAAATCCATGCTGACTTTGACCGATCCTGTTACTGTTATTACATCTTTAATAATTGACTCTAGCATCTTCCCCACCACTGATGTCAGGCTAACTGGTCTATAATTCCCTGCTTTCTCTCTCCCTCCTTTCTTAAAAAGTGGGACAACATTAGCAACCCTCCAAGCCACAGGAACTGATCCAGTATCTATAGAACATTGGAAAATGATCATCAATGCGTCCACAATTTCTAGAGCCACCTCCTTGAGTACCCTGGGACGCAGACCATCAGGCCCTGGCGATTTATCAGCCTTCAGTTCCATCAGTCTACCCAACACCATTTCCTGTCTAATGTGAATTTCCTTCAGTTCCTCCATCACCCTAGATCATTTGTCCCCTAGTACATCTGGGAGATTGTTTGTGTCTTCCTTAGTGAAGACAGAACCAAAATACCTGTTCAAATCATTTGCCATTTCCTTGTTCCCCATAATAAATTCACCTGTTGCCGTCTTCAAGGGACCCACATTTGCCTTAACTAATCTTTTCCTTTTCACATACCTAAAGAAGGTTTAACTATCCTCTTTCGTATTCTTGGCTAGCTTACCTTCGTACTTCTTTTCTCTCCCTATTGCCGTATCTTTAAGGTAATATCAGGCAGTGGAGCTTCAAATAAGGAAACATTTGTATGTGTGAGGAGAAGATTCAAGGATGCCGAGCAGAATAACAACTTAAATAAAATCAGGCAGGTTGTAAAAGGAAGGGATAGAAATTTAATGATAAAATGGCATTATGTGACGAAGGCCAAGCATAGGAAAATATTGAAAGTGAAAGACCAAACTGCACAGTGCATTTTAAGATGCTATATAATCCAGGTTTGATTTTACTTGGAGTAAGCAGTTACCATGTCAGCAATCATTTCCAGGTATCATTTTGACAATCACAAATTTAGATCAGTCACTGTGGGGCATCATCTGCACAAGTATGCCTTACAATGTCCCAGTGTCAGGCATGCTCGTAATGGCATCATTTATCATACAATAAATGGTTCCACTCGCACTTCGCAACAATTAGACCTCAGAGTACAACACAACAGCTACAGTGGAATAATCTCATGAGATCCAAGAGCGCATTTTGCTTTTCTCACCATTGCAAGGAACAATTTGGTGATGTCAGGAGATTTGGCTGATCGGCCTGATAAATGACTGCAGATTGCTCAGTCAGCTTCCAAAGCCACAAATTGGGCTACAATTAATATCTGTTTCTCTTATCATTCTCTCAGAAAGGCAGCCAACATCATCAAAGACCCACACCATTCTGGCCACACACTCGTTTCACCATTGCCATCGGGAAGAAGGTACAGGAGCCTGAAAACTGTAACGTCTAGGTTAAGGAACAGCTTCTTCCCTACAGTCATCAGGCTATTAAACACGACAACAAATAAGCTCTGAACTCCCAAGACTATTATTATTATTGCACTATATTTGTTTATTTATTGAGTATGTGTGCATGTGCATAGATATTCACGCTGAACTTTTTTTTCCCATTATGTACTATGTTTACATATTCTGTTGTGCTGCAGCAAGTAAGAATTTCAGATCTTTGCTCACAACCGCATCAAAGAGTTTCACTAAGGCCCGGTACTCATGGAGGGAAGATTCCTACTAGTTATGAAGAGAATACGGCATCTTGGCACTGGAATTTTCCAATATTGTTAGCTTCCTGTGAGAGCTATTAAATTGACCATTAGGTCCTTAAGCGCTCCGTTATATGATGTGTATCTTTTCATCAACAGAATTTGTTTCAAAAACACCCTAAATCTACAATTGGTTGCATGTCATGAGAGGAGATGAAGAATGCCATATATCCTGGCAGCTCCTTTAAACTGAGGAGGCCCACACATTTTCAGTAGTCAGCATTTCTGGAGGGAAGAATAGAGTAATGCAGCAAGGAAATAGGCCCTTCAGCCCAACTCATCTATGCTGACCAAGATGTCCCATCTAAGCTAGTCCCTTTGATCCACATTTAACATATCCTTTTGAACCTTTCCAATCATGTACCTATCCAAAAGTCCTTTAAATATAGTTATTACTAGACTAAGTGGGACCCGTTGGATCCCAGCATTACACGGGAGGGCTGGTCCCCCAACGCAATATTCCACCTCTCCACCAATTCCAATATTGGTGGCCAGTGTGGAGGAGTGGGGGGCTTTTTGGAGCACTGGTATGGGTGTTGTGGGCTGAAGGGACTGGTTTCCAGAGGGCTAGTATGGACATTGTGGGCAGAATGGATTCTTGGGCTGGCAGCTCAGTCACTCACTCATGGCTGGTGGGCTGGCAGTTGACTCACGGCTATTCCTTGAAATTCCATTTCAAGCAGGGTGCAAGGCCACTAAATTCAAGTGCAGTTTCTTATCACTTCAAGCAGGGTGCAAGGTCACCAAATTCAAGTGCAGTGTCATACAATTTTAAGCAGGGTGCAAGGCCACTAAAGGCAGCAAGTCGTGACCTCTCCCTCCTCCATCTTGCAGAGACTGAGCCACGCCCACATTTCTGGGTTTTATAGTCTCTTCCCCCCTCCCTCGTGAAGGGGCGTTGCCTTCATGGCGTGATTGAGAGAGAATCTCAACATTATTTAAACACTAATAACTCTTTTATATTTCATCGATGGGAAAAATCCTCAGCACCTGATGAGCGGAGAGGGACTCTGAGTAAGATGGGCAAAAATCACAGCCGTACGTGGTAGCGTTTTTTCTAAAATTCATATAAAGCACAAACAGGAAGTTGTCAAGAGTAGACTTTTATTTTATATAGAAGGCAAGGCAAATTTAATTTGGCAAGGCAACTTTAATTAGGCAAGGCAACTTTAATTAGGCAAGGCAACTTTAATTAGGCAAGGCAACTTTAATTAGGCAAGGCAACTTTAATTAGGCACGGCAACTTTAATTAGGCAACACAGCTTTAGCATTTCCAAACCAAAGGCAACACAGCTTTAGCATTTCCAAACCAAAGTCAACACAGCTTTAGCATTTCCAAACCAAAGTCAACACAGCTTTAGCATTTCCAAACCAAAGACAACACAGCTTTAGCATTACAAAACTATAGTTTCAAACCACATTAAGGGCACTGACAGGTCAGTAAAACCTCTCAGTTTAGTAGACATGTGTTCAGTGTTATTCACAGCTCAGACTGAGAGACATGACCCTCTCGCTCTCCCATCTTGCAGAGACTGATTGAGGCACTCAACACTTCCGGGTGTTATAGTCCCTCCGGAAGGGGCGTGGCCTTCAGGAGAGAGAATCTCAACATTTCTTTAAACACTAATAACTCTTTTATTTTTCATCAATGGAGAAAATCCTCTTGTCCTGAACAGCGGAGGGGGGCTCTGAGTAAGATGGCCAAAAATCACAGCCGTAAGTGGCAGCGTTATTTCTAAAATCAATATACAGTGCAACAGGAAGTGGTCAAGGTCATACTTTTAGTAATATAGATACCTTCCTCAACTACTTCCTGCGCAGCTCATTCCATATATTCACCACCTTCTATGTGAAAATGTTGTTCCTCGAGTTTTTATTAAATCTTTCCCCTCTTACCTTAAACCTATGCCGTCTACTTCTTGGGTCCTGAGACCCCTACATTGGGAAGTAGACTGTGTACTTTCAACCTATCTATTTCCCTCAGGATTTTATGTAACCCCACAGCCTCCTGTGCCCCAAGGAATAAATTCCAAGCATGCCCAACTGCTTCCCATAATCAAGCTCTCAATCCTGCAACATCCTCGTAAAGCTTCTCTACACTTTTTCCAGCTTAATGGAATCATTTCCAAAAGCAGTGTGACCAAAACCGAGCACATTACACCAAGGCAGAAGATGGAGGCAAATACTCCAAGTGTGGCCTCACCAGCAAATTTACACCTGTAACATAACGTCACAACTTCTATACTCAATTCCCTGATGGATGAAGGCCATTGTGCCAAAAGCCATCTTCATCACAATATCTACCCATGACACCACTTGGAAGAAACGGTGTATTTGTACTCCAAGGTCAACCTGCTCTATAAAACTACCAAGGGCCCTACTATTCACTGTGAAGGCCTTGCCTTTGTTTAACCTCTTATTTATCTGACCTCACATTTATCTGAATTAAATTCCATTTGCCATTCCTCAGCCTACTTGCCCTGCTGATTAAGATCCCACTGTAACTCCTGATAACCATCTTTGGTGTCCATGATACCACCTATTTTAGTGTAATGTGCAAACTTACTCATCATGCCATGTATATTCTCATCCAAATTGTTGATATTGATGACAAACTGCAAAGGGCCCAGCACCGATCACTGAGACACACAGGCCTGAGTCACAGGCCTCCAGCCCAAAATAACAACCTTCCACCACATCCCTTTGCTTCCCTAAGGGACTACGATCCTGAGGGACAACAGTCACTTTCAACTTACGTAGCTCTTCACACCAACCTACTTCTCCAACTAGCAACTGAGCACTGATGCAATGAGAGCCCTCAAGAGTACAAGGTTAATTCCAGGGATGGTGGGACTGTCATATGCTGAGAGAATGGAGCAGCAGGGCTTGTACATTCTGGAGATTAGAAGGATGAGATGGGATCTAATTGAAACAGATAAGATTGTTAAGGGCTTGGACACACTGGAGGCAGGAAACATGTTCCCGATGTTGGGGGAGTCGAGAACCAGGGGCCACAGTTTAAGAATAAGGAGTAAGCCATTTAGAACGGAGACGAGGAAACACTTTTTCTCACAGAGAGTTGTGAGTCTGTGGAATTCTCTGCCTCAGAGGGTGGTGGAGGCAGGTTCTCTGGATGCTTTCAAGAGAGAGCTAGATAGGGCTCTTAAAGATAGCAGTCAGGGGATATGGGGAAAAGGCAGGAACAGGGTACTGATTGGGGATGATCAGCCATGATCACATTGAATGGCGGTGCTGGCTCGAAGGGCCAAATGGCCTACTCCTGCACCCATTGTCTATTATCTATTGTCTACAAAATACCATGATATTTAGGGAACATAACACTGATCTCTTTAAGATGAGATTTGATTGCCTGTGTCAGTCCTAGGGCACTGAACAATACATGTCAGCAACCCCAGAGATTCCATAGTCATGTGTTGTCCACTACGCATCTTTGCAAATGACAATGTGCTGAGAGTATCTGAGGGAGGATAGAAGGAAATGCTGAGCTCAAGGAACAGGAGGCAGGACCTGATGGCCTCCAATATCAACGATGATGAAGACAAACAGAGATGGCCCAGCTCCACATGAACAGCCTTTTCTCCCAGCTGAGTGAGCGGGGTAGGTATTGCCCATAGTGACTGAAAGAGGCTCTCCGATAGGTTGTTATCCCTCCGAAGGGACCTGCAAAATCATGGATCAAAATCCAATCCAATGACCCTTTCCACACCAATACACTGCACAGCAGTAATTGCCCACATATAAATAACATGACATGCTGCTGTGAGGTTCACCTTCACTAATTACAACACATCATTGAATTAATCCCTGCTAAAAATACTTGAATGGCTTGCCTAATATCTTCATATTTTGATGAACGACATTTTCACAAAAAATTCTGGGCTCTGCATAAAATACACTTTCCTCAAAATTACATAAACAGTTATTGTGAGCTTGAAATCTTTACACTTCTGTTCAACATCGATGATGGCTAGTCAATTTTACAGCCAACACATCACATTATATTGATCAGATTGATAAACAATCTGGAGGGAGATGAATTGAGGGGGCTACATTTCAAGATAATTGAAATGCTCATTGAACAGTAAAAAATCCTTCAAGGAGCGTTAAGTGAGATTCATCTTAAGCCATTGCACCATTGATTCTTTCAAGGCAAGAAATGGGAAGAAATGATATAGCTTTGGAGATAAGAACAATGAATGTTCACCAAAGCTGGATCTGTTCCTTGTGGTAATAGGCTTTCCTGCTCAAACAAAATTTCTGGCCCACATTTTTCCCCTGTTGTTGCAGCTTTTAGGGGGATTTCAAGAGAACAGATAACATTTGAGGGTGAGATATGGCCAAGGCCAAAAGGTACCATGCCTATATCACTTTTCTCTGCACATTGATCTACCTAATATGCCTCCAATATGCACAAGAATTTTAATAGTGTTTTGGAAATCATTTGTAACAAAGCGAAATCAATTAATAGGTGAACAGAAAATCACAACATCCGTTCACAATATTGTACACCCTGGTAACATTCCTGCTTGACAACCTTATACAGAGGTGTTACTATCCTGGAAGAACATTCATGCCACCATTAAAAAAACAGTGTTCTGATTTATAAAAGAGTGCAGCAGTCTCCTTGGTTGGAGTGATGTTTCTGCAATCCCATGGGATGGGCAGCTGGAGTGAGGCTCCTGCCTGTCCCTGTAGGATGAGCACGTGGAATGAGGGATATGGCTGGTCAGCATAGGTCAGTCATTGCTATTTTAGGGCAGGCTTGAAGGTCTAGTTGGCCATTCCTGCTTGTACTTTCTTGTGTTCTGCTATTCTTATCTCCAAGGGGTGAAGAGGTTCTGTGAGACTCCTGCCTGTTTTCTTGAGAAGGATTGATGGAGTGAAGCTCTTGCCAGTATCCATAGGATATTTGGTAAATAGACACAAAATGGTGGAGTAACTCAGCGGGACAGGCAGCATCTCTGGAGAGAAGGAATGGGTGATGTTTCTGGTCGAGACCCTTCTTTAGACTAGGGTCAGGGGAAAGGGAAATGAGAGATATAGACGGTGAAATAGAGAGATATAGAACAAATGAATGAAAGATATGCAAAAAAGACGTGGAGTTGGAGAGCAGGAAGAATCACACGGGGGAGCAGCAAGAGAGGGTGTTGCAGAACCCTCGTCAGAGAAAGGAGGAGAACTTCTATAGTATGGCAGACTAAATGTGTAGGAAGGAACTGCATATACTGGTTTAAATCTGAAGATAGACACAAAACTCCCGCTGAGTACTCCAGCATTTTATGTCTATTTTTGGCTTAAAACAGCATCTGCACATTTTTACTTATGTGTGGTAAATGTTGGCTTTGCCAGACCTGCATCCTGAAAAATTAATGAATTAAAAAAATACTTCCATGACTGGAAATCAATGCTTGAACTGCACTTGATTTGGATAATGTAGAATATTTTTGTATTGAATTGCTGTTCTGCTTTCTGGGAAGCTAAAGTTGGAAGATAATTTAAGTACTATGCTGGATGCTGCTTGCAATTGCTTACATCCTCAGTTATTTTTAAATAATTTTAATCTTGTCTCATAAATGTATTTATCGGTTTTACTTGCAACATGAACATATTCATGAGATTACTCTCTTGAGCCTGCTTAGAGCTTGCAGCAGGAAATGGGATCAGAAGCAACACATATCCACAGTCTGAGCGGACAGGAAATCAGACCAGATCTATACCAGTTATGAATGCACCTACTCTCGCCATGAGACTGTGTTCTCTCCAAACACAGAACAAATAGAGCTGCAGAAACAAGGAACTGAAAGTGCTGGTTTACAAAAAAAGGCACAAAATTGCAGGAGCAGCTCAGCGGATCAAGCAGCATTCCTGGAGAACATGGATTGGGGGACATTTCAGGTCGGGACCCTTCTTCACACTAAGAGTTCTTCGGGTGAAATGAATCTCAAGACTGTTCCCATGGGATGAGCATTTGGAGCAGAACTCCTGCCTGTTATTATGGGATGAGCAGGTGTAGGGAAACTATGAAGAAGTGTCCTGACTTGAAAGACACTTATCCATGTCCTCCAGAGATGCTGCCTGACCTGCTGAGTTATTCCAGCACTTTGTGCCTTTTCTTTCTCCAATAAATGGAATCTGGCTTTTTAAATTGATCTCACTTTGTATAAATAAATAAGTAAGTTTGTAAGGGAAGCAAACAAACCCTTTAAGTTACGTAGAGCTGAATAAACTGCAGCAGAGGGGCGGCACGGTGGCGTAGTGGAAGAGTTGCTGCCTTACAGCGAATGCAGCACTGGAGACTCGGGGTTCGATCCTGACTAATGGTGCTGTCTGTACGGAGTTTGTACGTTCTCCCTGTGACCTGCGTGGGTTTTCTCTGAGAACTTCTGTTTCCTCCCACACTCCAAAGACGTACAGGTATGTAGGTTAATTGGCTTGGTAAATGTTAAAAAAATTGTCCCTAGTGGGTATAGGAAAGTGTTAATGTGCGGGGATCGCTGGTCGGCGCGGACCCGGTGGGCCGAAAGGGCCTGTTTCCGCACTGTATCTTTAAACTAAACTAAAAGAACGGGGGACACATGGGTCATCTCACCAATCAGCTATAATTCTAGCTTTTGAACGATGAAGTGAATACTGAACTCAGTCTGGAAGTCACGGAGAAATAACGTCTCATTCATTATTCAGAAGGGTTAATTGTAGGTTGACTCCTATGGTGATCAAAAGAAGACATTAACATTTCTGTAGGGGTGATCCTGAAGCTGACACTCTTCCCCCTTACAAGCAATTCTGAAGCTGTACAAAATTCCCTTGAGATGTCTTTCCGTAGAACTGTGTAAATTCACACAACTCTCATTCTCAAGGGTTGTACTGGTCTCTCTACTTGGCTTATCCTCAAATTAATTTAGTTTTTAGTTTAGTTTAGAGATACAGCCCGGAAACAGGCCCTTTGGCCCATAGAGTCCACACCAACAAGCGATTGCCACATATTAACACTAACCTACTCACACCAGGGACAATGTTACATTTGTACCAAACCAATTTACCTACCGAAGATTTCGGAGAAAACCCACGTGGTCATGGGGAGAATATACAAACTCCGTACAGACAGTACCCGTAGTCAGGGTCGAACCTGGGTCTTTAGTGCTGTAAGGCAGTAGTTCTGCCGCTATGCTACTGTGCCCCCCTTGTTAAATTGTTAATTAAAAAAATGAATTGTTAAAGTATCTTCATTGCATTCAATTCGGAATTATCTTTCAAAATATGTTTTCTATTTCTCAACAAATAAGAATATGGGTTACCTTAAGCAATATTGATGTCAGTTCCACTGTCTTTGGGTGACAGAAATGTAACCACTTGTTTTGAACTACAACCCCAATTAGATGTAACATGGATGACTTAGCAGGCCTGTCCTCCAGACTCAGTGGCAAGCACAGTGCTAACAGTGGGGAGGGATGACAACATAGTGCTTACAGTGGAGGGCACAGTGTTGAAAGAGCTGCTGACTTTCAGCTCCAGCAAGCTGGATACAGTCCTGCCCTCCAGTTCAGTCAATGTGGAGTTTTCATCATCTCTGGGAGAACGCAAGGGTTATTTCCTCCCCCAAGCAAAAGACAGATGGGTTAGTAAGTTAATTGGCCACATTAACTTTCTTCTGGTGTGTAGATGAATTGTAGAATCTGGATTAAGGGGAAGTTGTGGAGAATGAGAGGAGAATAAAATTTGATTTGTGTAGGATTAATGTAAATCAGTAAATGGACTAAGAACTTAATTCTGTTCTGCTTGTCTCTGCAAGTCGATAACAATCAGCACGGGAGCACCTCAGGGCTGCGTGCTCAGCCCCCTGCTGTACTCACTCTATACTCATGACTGCGTAGCCGGTCATAGCGCGAACTCCATCATCAAGTTCGCTGATGACACCACTGCTGTGGGACGTATCACTGATGGGGATGAGTCCGAGTATAGAAGAGAGATCAAGCGACTGTCCATATGGTGCCAGCACAACAACCCGGCCCTCAACACCAGCAAAACCAAGGAACTGATTGTGGACTTTGGACGGAGTAGGATGGGGACCCATAGTCCTGTTTATATCAACGGGTCGATGGTTGAAAGGGTCAAGAGCTTCAAATTCCTGGGTGTGCACATCTGTGAAGATCTTTCCTGGTCCGAGAACACTAATGCAATTATTAAGAAAGCCTCTACTTCCTGAGAAGATTACGGAGAGTTGGTCTGTCAAGGAGGACTCTAACTTCTACAGGTGTACAGTGGAGAGCTTGCTGACTGGTTACATCGTGGCTTGGTTTGGCAACTTGAGCGCCCTAGAGAGGAAAAGACTCCAAAAAGTAGTAAACACTGCCCAGTCCATCATCGGCTCTGACCTTCCTTCCATCGAGGGGATTTATCACAGTCGCTGCCTCAAAAAGGCTGGCAGCATCAACAAGGACCCACACCACCCTGGCCACACACTCATCTCCCTGCTTCGGGTAGAAGGTACAGGAGCCTGAAGACTGCAACAACCCGGTTTAGGAATAGCTACTTCCCCACAGCCATCAGCCTATTAAACCTGGCTCGGAACTCTGAACATTAATATCCCTCCATCTGTTATTTGCACTTTATTAATTTATTAAGTCATGGGTGTATTTATGTCTAGAATTGTAGTCAATGCCTCTATGTTCTGTTGTGCTATGCAAAGAAAGATTTTCATTGTCCTGTCAGGGACACATGACAATAAACTCTTTTGACTTTGACTTTTGAAGTCTAATTCCCGCTCTTCCATCATTATTGACAAAAACACTGGAAAGACACAAAATGTTGGAGTAACCCAGCAGATCAAGCAGCGTCACCGGAGAACGATTGCGGGGTGCAATCAGTCTGAAGAAGGGTTCTGATCCGAAACGTCACCCTCTATGTTCTCCAGGGATGCTGCGCGACCCATTGAGTTACTCCAGCGTTTTATGTCGTTCCTTGGTAAACCAGCATCTGCAGTTCCCTGTTTCTACTAATGAAAACACTGACTTTTATTGACAACAAATGTTTGGTGAAGAATGCCAATGAAAAACTCCATCTACTCAACCAAAAAGGAAAGGAAGAATCCGACTACGGAAGCAACATGAGATATGAACCCGAAGCTTCAGCCTGCCCTGTGGAGCCTCAGAATTTATATTGAGAGACGTTGAGCTCAGTCAGTTCTGCACAAAGCCACAGCATTCCACTGACAGCTGTCTGGCAGATTCCATCTATCTGGCAGAAACCAAGAGGACAGATATTACAATCTTTTTGGTTCATTGACTGCATAATTTTACCAGCAATTGACAGATACTCCCAAATTTAACATGGTCATTTCAGCCCAACAATGACATAGTCCTTTGATACGAAAGCACGGTGCTTCAGGATTACATCATTGGGTATAGACTGCACTTTTAATCGATAGTCTGGCTCCAAACTATTCCCTGTGTGGTTACCCCAGAAAAGAAAAAGAACTGCAGCCAAAAAAAGGGAAAAGGGATGCAGGAAACATGTTCCCGATGTTGGGAGAGTCCAGAAAAAGGGGCCACAGTTTAAGAATAAGGGTTAAGCCATTTAGAACAGAGATGAGGAAAAACTTTTTCACAGAGAGGGTTGTGAGTCTGTGGAATTCTCTGTCTCAGAGGTCGGTGGAGGCCAATTCCCTGGATGCTTTCAAGAGAGAGTTGGATATAGCTCCTAAAGATAGCGGAGTCAGGGGATATGGCGAGAAGGCAGGAACGGGGTACTGATTGTGGATGATCGGCCATGATCATATTGAATGGCGGCGTTGGCTCGAAGGGCTGAATGGCCTACTATGTCACTTTCTGTTGAAATCCTTATTCGAGTTAACCCATCTAATCCAATTTACAGACAAGAGGTTTCAACCCCAGATAGACACACAATGCTGGAGTAACTCAGTGGGTCAGGCAGCATCTCCAGAGAAAAGGAATAGGTAATGTTTCGTGTCAGAACCTTTCTTCAGACTGCACTGAGGAAGGGTTCCAACCCGAAACATCACCTATTCCTTTTCCCCAGCGATGCTGCCTGATCCGCTGAGTTACTCCAGCATTGTGCGTCTGTCTTCGGTGTAAACCAGTTCCTTTCTACAGGTTTCGTCCGCATATAGGTTGGCTCCAATTCTTAAGAAATTTGATTGTGAATTGAAAAACACTAATTCTGAAATATCCAAATAATGCAAAATTCTGGCATAAAAGATAAATTCACAACTTGTTCTCGGGGTATTTAAACCTAAATTTTATTTGTCGATTAAGTTATGACATCGGATGGAAGTTGCAAACCAAATCTCGTTGCACTTATGTGTAATGACAATAAAATATATTATTATTATTATTGAAGAGGAGAGGGGAGCAAGCTGCATTCTAGAATGAGCTCGCACTTGTACTGTGAGGAATATTAGTAATCACAAAATATGCTGGTGCGTTTGGATGGGAGGGGGGTTGGTTGGATTCAACAGCTCTCTCAATGCAAGTCACTTTGAAGGCTCCTTGCCCCATTCCAACTTGGATACATTCTCCCATCCACGGACTCTCTACCTGCTCCCCTGCACCATACCCTCCGCCTGGGTTGTGTGCACATCCACTTGGTCCCATCGCTCATTATCATCTTGAATTGTGCTGTGCAACAGTGGAATTTTCTGCAGGGTATTTCTGTTACGATTTCAAAACATGAAACAAAATCTTTAAGAGATACAGGAAACATATAAGACTTGACAGGTTGTATTCCTTGGATGTACAAATGTGCATTACTTAGCTGGATCTAAGTATGGTTCAGGATCAGACACACCAAGGGACTCATTGGGTCAGTGGTACTGTGGTATAATAGTTATTCATATCATGAATATTGCAAAATATATCCCATTTTCCTTTTCATTTTGTGCAAGAACCTCATGTATCATAATATCCATTTACATACTTGGAAACACAAATGTCATGCTGGTAAGAAACAGAGATACAAATGATCCCAAAGGCTTAATACACATGTCATTCTGGATGAACCGCACATAAGTATCTTCATCTGTTCTCATTGAAGCAGAGGACTGCTTTCTGGCCATTACAGTTCAGTATATTTTAATTCCCTCACACTCAGGAACTCTGAGTAGTGGAATCAATTTAACAGTGAAAAACCCAAATAAAGACCTGTGTATCTGAACCAGTTGTTTTGTAATCCAGTTTGTTATTGAGTTCCTTGAAATCATTCCCCTTTACCTATAAAATGAAAGGCATAGAGTGTCCCGCAAACCTTTGTGGAAATTTCAATATCCATCCCTCTTAATTCAATACAATTATTTCTCTCAAAATATTAGATCCAGTTGATGTACAGACACACTACATTCCATTAGCAAAACCTTCTTATATATATCTGGAAAAAGTAGCTCCATGTTTTTTTTTGGCATGTTTTCATAAACAAATGTCTCCAAAATTCAGAATTCCTTGTTTTCTTCTATATACTCTAAGCATTTAGAAGTCAGTCCCGCTTATTAATTTTCCCAATCCTTATTCTCTTAAGGGTCTGTCCCACCAGCATGCGTTTGCATGCGTCTAGCGTGACCAAACGTGGTCGCGGGGCCGGTCCCAATTCGAACCGCGGAGGCGTTGGGAGTTGTGCGGGGCTGGTCCCGACATCATACTCACCAATGAGCTGGGCAGGAGGTGGGCCGACTGCATTTGGACGTCGGACGGCGTCGGGTGGTGACGTCATCACGCACCGGCACGCCGGGCGGTGATGTAATCGTGCAACGCCACGCGCTAGGCGTACGCTGTCAAGACGCTGCATTCGACGTCAAGACACTGCGTACGACGTTGAGACGCTGCGTGCGCCCTCAATGCAGCTGCGGGCCGACAGGCCATTGGCGCGCGGAATTTTTGGACAGCGTCCGTTTTTCGGTGCCCCGCGCGGTGTCAGGACGAGCCCCGCACAACTCCATACGCCTCAGGCGATCGAAGTGGGACTGACCCTGCGAGGCCATACGGCTCAAGTGACAACTTTAGGTCACACTAGAGGCATGCAGTCGCATGCTGGCGGGACAGGCCCTTTAATTTATCTCAGTAACGAGGACAATGAGCTTTACATTGGAACTTTGTATGAACACGTGTAAAACCTTACAAATGCTAACATTATTTCAGAATATAAATATGGCGGGGTATGGGTCAGATATTGCATTTCATTTTGTACTAAAACTTTACATACAACACAATCCGTTCACAATCTTGCAAACACGAAAACAAATACATGCAAATTAAAAAAAAAACCCAATAGGATTGCTCTCAGAGGTTTAACATACGTGTCTTTCTTGCTGAATCTTCCACAAAAAGTGATGAGATGTCTTCATCCACACCCACGTCGTTCTTGGCAATACAGGTATAAGCTCCAGTATCTTCATAGCGCACGTTGCTAATGTGCACTGCGCTTCCGTTTGCTAAAATTAAAAATACATATGTCACAACATATATTTCCATCATTTCCATTACTGAACAGGCTATCTGATTAGGAAATGTTGCCGGGAAATTGGATATTGTGATTTATTTGTGGCACGCTAAAACTGTTCTGCATATAACTCTAATGCCCTGTCAGGTCCCTTGCAAACAATCATGAAAATGGTCAAAGTACATTTGAAACGTGTTCTTGTGGCTTACGCTCAGAAACCTGCAGCAAAACGGGACCTGCAGAGTTCCCAATGGGACCAAACCCAACTGAACACAGCCTCCAACAATCTTCTGCACGCCAGTGCAAGAAGGACATTAACCCTTACAGACACACTCTCCATGACAGACATTCAACATCTACATTATGGTTCCCAGGGCAGAAACAGGGCTCGGGGGAGAGATGGAGAGAGTCGCCACCATCTCTGAAAGGGACATGGAAGGCCTCACCAAGGAAGGAGCAAAACGATCCAGTGCAGTAGGGAAAATATGGAGACCCACAATGTTCATTCATGGAAGGGACTGATGGAAATGGGTCCAGTGGTTTCCTCCAGGTTTGAGAATCACCACTCATTCAGTCAATGGAAGAAATAGGTGTCATGTCTAACAACATATGTAAGGGTGAACTTCTTAGTTTAGTTTAGAGATACAGCATGGAAACAGGCCCTTCAGCCCTTCACCAAGTCTGTACCGACCAGCAATCCCCCTTACTGCACACCAGGGACAACTTATACCGAAGCCAATTAACCTACAAACCTGGAAGACAATTAACCTACAAACCTGTACATCTTCGGAGTATGGGAGGAAGGTGAAGCACCCGGAGAAAAAACATATGGTCACAGAGAGAACGTACAAACTCCATACAGACAGCACCTGTAGTCAGGATCAAACCCGGGTCCCTAGCGCTGTAAGGCAGCAACTCTACCGCTGCACCACCGTGCTGCCCAAACTGCTCCACACTGAAAAGTAATTGTGTAATTGGATCAGAGATTCCTATTGATGTGTTGTGATAAGTGAAGATAGACTGCAAAGAAGCCTCTGAGGGATTATTATGTGATACATGGGCTAAGTATTGGGGAACTATGATGATGCTAAAATTTGTTGTGTGGGATTATTCCCTCCAAGTTCATTCTGGCAACAATTTAACATGCATCTATCAAGGAATTAGACTAAGTGGGACCCATGGGAGGACTGGTCCCCCGACACAATATTCCACCTCTCCACCAATTCCAATATTGATGGCCAGTGGGGGGGGGGGGGGGGGGGGTGCATTTATGGAGTGCTGGTATAGGTGATGTTAGCTGCAGGGACTACTGGTCTCCAGAGGGCTAGTATGGACATTGTGGGCCGAATGGATTCTTGGGGTGGCAGCTCAGTCCCTCACGCATGATGTGCTGGCAGCTCACTCATGGCTGGTGGGCTGGCAGCTGACTCATGGCTCTTCCTTGAAGTTCCACTTCAAGCAGAGTGCAAGGCCACCAAATTCAAATCCATTTTCCTACCATTTCAAGCAGGGTGCAAGGCCACCAAATTCAAGTGCAGTTTCTTACCTCTTCAGGCAGGGTGCAAGGCCACCAAATTCAGGTTCAGTTTCCTACCACTTCAAGCAGGGTGTAAGGCCACCAAATTCAAGTGCAGTTTCATACCATTTCAAGGAGGGTGCAAGGCCCTCAAATTCAAGTGCAGTTTCATACCATTTCAAGGAGCGTGCAACAACACCACATTCAAATGCAGTTTCCTACCATTTCAAGCAGGGTAAAACCACCATAAAACCACACAAAACACCACACTCACATATCAGTAGACATTCAGTGTGTTCAGTTGATTCACAGCTCAGACAGAGTCGTGACCTCTCCCTCCCCCATCATGCAGAGACTGAGCCACACCCACACTTCCGGGTTTTATAATCCCTCCCCCTCGCTCCGGAAAAGATATGGGTTTCATGGTGTGATTCACAGGAGAGAGAGATTCTCAACATTGTTTAAACACTAATAACACTTTTATTATTCATTGATGGGCATAATCCTCTGCACCAGATGAGCGGAGGGGGACTGAATAAGATGGCCAAACATCACAACTGTAAGTGGTAGCGGTTTATCTAAAATCAATATAGTGCAAACAGGAAGTTGTCAAGTTTAGTCAAACAGCCATTTGCAGTGCAATTCCACTTCAACCCAAACCCCCCCCCCCACAAACAGCCATTTGCCGTGCATTTCCACTCCAACCCTAAACCCCCCCACAAACAGCCATTTGCAGTGCATTTCCACTTCAACCCACCCCCCCACAGCCATTTGCAGTGCATTTCCACTTCAACCCAACCCCCCCCCCCAAACAGCCATTTGCATGCCTTTCCACTTCAACCTAAAACCCCACCCCCCCAAATAGCCATTTGCAGTGCATTTCCACTTCAACCCAACACCCCCCCCCCAACAGCCATTTGCAGTGCATTTCCACTTCAACCACAAAACCCCACCTCCCCCAAACAGTCATTTGCAGTGCATTTCCACTTCAATCCAAAACCCACCCCCCCAAACAGCCATTTGCAGTGCATTTCCACATCAACCCAACCCCCCCCCCCCAAACAGCCATTTGCAGTGCATTTCTATTTCAACCCAACCCCCCCCCCCAAACAGCCATTTGCAGTGCATTTTTACTTCAACCCAACCCCCCCCCAAACAGCCATTTGCAGTGCATTCTACTTCAACCCAAAACCCCACCCAAACAGCCATTTGCAGTGCATTTCTAGCTCAACCCAAAACCCCACCCAAACAGCCATTTGCAGTGCATTTTTATTTCAAACCAACCATATTTTCATTTTCAAACCACATTAAGGGCACTCACAGTTGAGTAGACATGTGTTTAGTGTTATTCAGAGACACGTGACCCTTTGGCGTCCTCCATCTTGCAGAGACTGAGTGAGGCACACCACTTCCGGGTTTAGGAGTCTCTCCCCCCTCCCACCAGCAGGGGCAGCAGAGAGAATGGCAAAACAATTAAAAAACATTAATATCTCTCTGATTTTTCATCGATGGGAGAAATCCTCTGGTCCAGGAAGGGGGAGCGGGGCTCTGAGTGAGGTGGCCAAAAATGACAGCCGTAGGTGGTGGCGTTCTTTCGGAAATCACACCACAGCGAGCCAAAAGTGGTCAAGATCAGACTTTTAGTTATATAAGATAGATAACTGATAGCCCATGTAATAAATGTCTCTTTCCTCCTCCATGGTGGGACTTTTTTTCCATAAGCTTTGCTCTAAAATCATGTTCCAGAGAGGACTAATGGTCAACTCTTTGTCATTTTCATTGTCAACTATTGTACTATTTTTTACAGTAGACAGCTGTAGTTGAACCATGAATGCGACTTGGGAGCCAGGAAAGCAGATGCAACTCCTTTTTATTTCAGTACCTTTCCCTCAAGACAGTGCTAGTTCATGAAAATGCCTGGCTGTTTTCCCTCCTCCCCACCCCAACCCACCCCACCCCACTGAATATGAAAGCAACTGTTGAGGAAATATCTGGATTATTAATGGCAGCCCTTATGGGCACATGTGCATTATGGGCACATGTGCAGTCAATGGCTGCCTGTGCTCATGTGAAAACAGGAATTCTGGGAAATCACAGCACCAAAGATGCCACCTCGACAAGCATATAAGCATGTGACTGGGTGAACTTTTTAATGCTAGCGAGCGCAGCAAATTGGGAGGCACTGCACATCTACTTTTGTGGCTTGGAAAAAAACCCAGAAATTCGGAGTCAAAATGATTATCTGGCCACCATGGAAAGAGCAGTTCACACAAGAGAACATGGCAACAGTGTCCCCGGAGCATGCCACACTGACTCAGTGATGACATTTTTGGAAAAATTGAGCTTGTGATCCCATTGTGCTAAGTCCTGTGTCCTCCAACATTACACCATGAGTATTGTATTCAGTATTCGATTAAACAGATAATGGGAAAAGTGGACTCTCATGCTATCCCAGTCCTCATGTGAGTGCTAAAGACAAAGATGAAACATTCACAATCATGTTCAGCCCCAAGTGCCGAATATATGGCCCATCTCGGCTTCCTCCACCATCTCCACCATCTCCACCATCACTGTGACATGGTGAGATCTCCTCCATCACAGTAGCCAGTCTTGAGCCAATTTGATTCACTCTGCATGACATCAATACTTGAGAGCACCAAACACAGCAGACACCAGTTCACAATGTAGCACTGGAGACATTGGCTCCAGAAGCAGCAGCTCCTAGCTGTATCATTACAATTACCAATTCAAGAAAGTGCAAGAAAAAAACAATAAGAACAGGGAAGGTTGGCAACAGCCAGCAGATCAGGAAGCATCAGTGAAGCATCAGTAGAAAAAAACACAGAATTTGTACTTCAGGTCAGTGACTTCTCATAAGAATGTTCTGATGAAAGAGCATCCACATAGAACAATAGGAAGTCTTTTTTTCCTCTCTAATTATGCCTGAACTGATGGGTTCTGCCAGCATTTTCCGCTATTATTTCAGATTGACAATATTTACAGCTTTTTGTTTTCCTCTTTGCAATGAATGGTGTAAATGGTCTTCGTACATTATGTTCAGAAAATCAGTAAATTAGTCTAATTTCAGTCAACAGCTACATAATGCAAAGTGTCATTACCCTGGCTATCAAGCTGTATCCGCTCATGAGAACAATGCACATGGACAGCCAATTTGGTTCATCAGTATCATTTCAGTATGGGAAGGGGAATTAAAATGTTTATCACTGGGAGATTGAGTACGTCTAGTGCACAAGTATTCAGCAAAAGGGTCATCTTGTTTATGCTCAGTAGCATGCTTCATGAGGACCATGCTATTCATATGGCCAAATCTTTTGGCTCTTATTCTCACAGTTGCTCTGTAGAGAGAAGGTTCCCTTTTGGAGAAGGTTCAGACAATTGATTCCTGGGAAAAATGATTTGTCTTAAGTGTAAAGGTTGTACACTTCGTAGAAGTTTAGAAGACTATGAAGTGATCCACTGAAAATGAAGGATTTTCATTGGAATTGACAAGATAGTTACAAAGAAGATGCCTCCTCTTGAGTAAGGCATAGAACTAGGTAGAATTGTTTCAGAACAGGGTTTGTACATTTAAGACAATGACATGGAGAAATATTTTCTCTCAGAGTATCATAGATTTTAGAAACTCTCTATCCCAGAAAGCTGTCATAGTCAAAGATAGATGATTTTTCGATTCTAAGAGAGACAAGGTTAATGGGAAAGACCATAACGTAAATCGGAGGCAGATTTGAGAGGCCTTGTAGCCCACTGCTGCTTTACTCCATAGGCTCTTGAATAGGATTGGAAAGCTCCTTGGTTCTCCATGGAACAAAAGAACGTTAAGAGGAGATTTTAGTTAGATGTACATGCTCTGTATTAGTGTAGTGGATACAGAAAGGTGAATTAGAGTTCCTGTCCCCATTTGTTGATGGTTTGAGGGCAGGTTCAATTTAATGGGCAGAGTATGGGAGTGGGGGGGGGGGGGGGGGGACATTTCTAATTTACACAGAGAGATATGGTACCAATTGAGATGGTGAATACCGAGTCAATTAGGGCTTTCAAACGGGAATTGGATAGATACTTCATGGAAAATAATTTGCAGAGGTATGGCAAGCGACCAAGCGAATGGTACTTTATAATGTGCTCTACAAGGAGTCAGTATGGAGTCAATAAAGTAGATTGCCCTGCCCTGCATAAACTATCCTGTAGAAATTCTATTCTTCATGATTCAATGAATCCCTAAAGCCCTCATACCTCAGCTGAGATGACATCTTGTGTCGTAATCCTGCACAAGTCTCCATCCCATTCAAGATAGCTCTCCACGTTTACTTGCTATGGGTATTTCGGACAACTAATTGTCTGATTATGTTTACGTTCTGGATTTCAACATGATGCCTGCTCAATCCTGTTTGCAAAGATAAATAATTGGAATTGACAACTCTTTTGGAGAAAAATAATCAATATTTCTGAGAAATTGAATGAATCTCTTTGCATGTCCTGTCAATTTTTGGGTAGTTCTATAAAATTGGGTTGAAATTCAGAACAGCAGTTACGCACTGGGGGACTGAACGAAAAATGCAATGGAAATCCCAGCCACAAGAAAATTACCGAGTGATAGATTGAAAAAGAGGTGTAAAATGGGGCTGAGATTGCTCATCATTCTTCAGAGTTCATGAGTTCAGAAAGAAGAAACAAATGCAGATACAGTATGTTCCAGGCCAGAGTTTCCAGGGTGGCTCTCATGGGAAGATACCTCTGGCCTACATTGCAAGGTTGTTGAAGTATGTGGGATGTGGCACATTTAAATTTTAAGAAATGAGGAACAAAGGAATACATGAAAAAACTATAATGCAATACTCTACAGGAGTAATATAAAGGGACAGCATGGTGGCACAGCGGTAGAGTTGCAGTCTTACAGCGCCAGAGTCCTGGGTTTGATCCTAACTAAGGGTGCTGTCAGTCCTGTGACCACATGGGTTTCCAGGTGCTCCGGCTTCCTCCTACACTCCAAAGACGTACAGGTTTGTAGGTTAATTGTCCCAGTTGTGTGAGTTACCATACGGGGTGATCGCTGGTTGGCATGGACTCGGTGGGCCGAAGGGCCTATTTTCATGCTGCATTTCCAAGTCTAAAGTCTAAGTCTAAAGCCTAAAGTAAAGTTTTGAGATTTTACTTATTCTAAATAAACAGTAAGTGTGTTTTTCCAGATTACATTTGCTCATGCAGTTACTTTTAAGTACTTATTAAAATTTGGTACACACACATTATTAAATACAAGTAAAATATTTCTAGACATCTGCACCACATTACCTTGCAGAGTAAGCTGCTTTGACAGTTTAGGAATAATGTCAACTCCATTTTTCAACCAGTTGATCATGGGATTGGGAATGCCTTCAGCATGACATCTGAGACTTGCCGTCACACCTGGTTCACGAGCTTGGCTCTCTGGATAAACCCGAATAACTGGAGGAACTGCAACCAACAAAAAATACTACAAGTTAGCGATTACTGTGCAGCTTTGAGATAATTAATGGAATCTTGTTCACAGTAAGAATTTGATGGGCAAGATGATCAAGTTGAATTTTGAGGAACATTTTTCTTAATCTAGGTTTGCCGCTAATAATACTGGCTAATAATACTGGTAACTATTTGTTAGCAAATTTATTACAGGTGTTACCTGCTGAATGTAGAATTGGTTTTCCTTGACTTTCTGAAATTTCCTATCATGTTGGTGGCCGATTAGGGAAAGGGGAGATGCAACGAGACCTGGGGTCATGGTACACCAGTCATTGAAAGTAGGCATGCAGATGCAGCAGGCAGCGAAGAAAGCGAATGGTATGTTAGCATTCATAGCAAAAGGATTTGAGTATAGGAGCAGGGAGGACTACTGCAGTTGTACGTGGTCTCCAAATCTGAGGAAAGACATTCTTGCCATAGAGGGAGTACAGAGAAGGTTCATCAGACTGATTCCTGGGATGTCAGGACTTTCATATGAAGAAAGACTGGATAGACTCGGCTTGTACTCGCTAGAATTTACAAGATTGAGGGGGGATCTTGTAGAAACGTACAACATTCTTAAGGGGTTGGACAGGCGAGATGCAGGAAGATTGTTCCCGATGTTGGGGAAGTCCAGAACAAGGGGTCACAGTTTAAGGAAAAGGGGGAAATCTTTTAGGGCTGAGATGAGAAAAAACATTTTTCACACAGAGAGTGGTGAGTCTCTGGAATTCTCTGCCACAGAAGGTAGTTGAGGCCAGTTCATTGGCTATATTTAAGAGGGAGTTAGATGTGGCCCTTGTGGCTGGAGGGATCAGGGGGTATGGAGAGAAGGCAGGTACGGGATACTGAGTTGGATGATCAGTCATGATCATATTGAATGGCGGTGCAGGCTCGAAGGGCCGAATGGCCTACCCCTGCACCTATTTTCTATGTTTCCATGTTTCTATGTTAAACCAAAGAGAAGGAGAATGGCAAGCAGCAATGAGTTGAGATTTATTTACACTTCATGTAGAAAGGAAGGATTTTCTAGAATTAGAGTAGTCCTGGACAACAACATGGCTGACCCAACAACATGACTGACCCAACATGACAAGGTCCTAAATTGGGGCAAGGCCAATTTTGGAGGCATTACGTTGAAATGTGCAGAGGTCGATTGGGCGAGTCTGTTTGCAGGTAAGGGGTCAACTGGCAAGTCAAAAGAGAGTTAGTAAAAGTACAGGGGCAGAACATTTCTGTTAAGGTGAAGGGCATAGCTGGTCGGTTTAGGGAACCCTAATTGATGAGAAATGTTGAGGCTTTAATCAATAAAAAGAAAGAGGGATACTTCAGATTTCGGCAGTCGGGATCAAGGAAAATCCAAAGATATTCTACAGGTATATTGAAAGTAAAAGGGTGAGTATGGAATGAATAGCTCCCCTCGGAGATCAGCATGGGGGAAGATGACCCATGAGCTGGAGCCACATCTACATCAAAGAAAACAGAGATTGCAAATGCTGAAATCTTGAGGAAAAACAGATTGCCTGAGGGATTCAGCAGGTCAGGCAGCATCTGTGGAAGGAAATGGATGGACGACATTTTGGATCGGGACCCTTCTTCAAGACTTGAGTACGGGAGAGAAAACTGGTAGAAAGAGGTGAGTGGATGGGGTGGAAATGTAGAACCAGAGGGAGGGAATGATTGGTGGAGGAGATCAGGGGGTGGGGGGAAATAGGAGATCCGTAAGGGCTAGGGGAGGATGATAAGCAGAGAAGAGGGGGAGGAGAGGAAAGGAACTGATGGAGGGCAGGGAATTAGCAAGAAGGATGTGCCTGAGAGGATTTGGGTAGATCCGAAGGAGAAGCATGGGTGGGTGGGGTGTTACTTAAAATTTTCATGACTCCCCAATTGGAATATGAGGTGCTAATCTTCTAGTTTGCATATGATTTCACGTTTGCAGTGTAGAGGCTAAGGACAGAGGGGTCAGTATGGGAAAGGTGAAGAGGAATTGAAGAATCTTGCAACTGGGAGCTCTGTAATGAATGAACATGCCAGCGCACATGAAAGTCACATCCGATGCAATTCCAATTTTATTTTATAACCAATTATGAATGAATGAATGACACTTTATTATCAAGCTAATTATTATAAAGCTATTATAAAGCTATTTTAAACAAAATGAATTTAGGAATTAACTCTGCAAGTGTGCTTACGGGAGAAACATAACAATAACTACTTTATATGACTACCAGCTGCTAATTTCTTCTTGTTAGGGATTAGTATTGACAGAATAGTGACATGGTCAATCTCTGCTGACGTTTTTATATCCAAAATCAATTGGATGGCAGCATTTGCAAAAGATCACTAATTAGTTTTTTTAAAACTAAATAATTGATGATTTTATCTCTTTTTATTATTCAGATGACAGCTCTTTGTAATGAACGTGCCAGCACACATGAAAGTCACAACAGAACAGTTAATTTTTTCTTACTTAAATGGATTTAACTTTTGTTAAAATAAGAAAATTCGAAAGGGTTGTGTAAATTGACAATTAGGTTGTTGAAAGTTCCCGAGCTGCTCTGCCTGTCAGTGGAACACATTTGGCTCAGCTGAGTGATCTGCCAATCTATCACTTCATCTATTCATTTTATTGGGCTTACGATACGTAGAGAATAAAAATGCTGCTCTGATCTTTGGGAGTGAACGAGAGTGTTATGGTTGTAGACACAATAGCAGAGTACAGCTGGCCATAAATACTACTTGTTTTCAACCTGCTTGAGTTAATTTTCCTACACCAATGCATACCCATTCCAATACAATACAATACAATACAATGCAATACAATAATACTTTATTAGCCAAGTGTGTTTTGCAACTTACGAGGAATTTCATTTGCCAAATCAGTCATACAATTAAAAAGCAACAGAACACACAAAATACATTTTAACATAGACGTCCTCCACATTGCTCACTGTGGTGGAAGGCAAAAAAAAGTCCAATCTCTTCCCTTCTTTGTTCTCCCACGGTCAGGACCACAAGCCTTCCATTGACGGGACGATCTTGACTCCTGTAGCCGGCGGCGTTTAGGACCCCCGCGTCGGGGCGATCAAGCTCCCGCATGAGGGGATGTCAGCTCCCCGCGCAAAGCGATCGGACCCCGGGTCGGGGCTGGTTAAACCTTCTGCGTCATTGGAGCTTCCCGACATCAACGGCCTCTCCTCGATGTAAAGTTCGCAGTCCGCGGTTGGAACGAGCCCAGTCAAGGGATCGGCTCCAATGTTAAATCCACGCCCCGCAGTGGGGTTCAACGTATTCCGAGCTCCAAGATGTCAGGCCGCAGAGCGACTGGAGATACGATCCAGAAAACAACCACATCTCCGGCAAAGCAGTAGATTGAAATTATATAACCAGGACTGAGATGAGGAAAAACGTTTTCACTCAGGGAGTTGTGAATCTGTGGAATGCTCTGCCACAGAAGGCAGTGGGGGGCAATTCACTGGATGTATTCAAGAGAGAGTTAGATACAGCTCATCGGGCAAAAGGAATCAAGGGATATCTAAAGAACTGCTACTCTTCCTACACCTACTACTTTTCTCCATAGATGCTGCCTCACCCGCTGAGTTTCTCCAGCATTTTCTGTCTACTGCAGTTCCTTCTTAAACAATCTGTGAGCTAGTAGAAATTTTAAGAGTATTGAGTTGGTTGTGAACAAGGCAGAAACAGCAAGGACAGGAGTGTAATTCCAATGCTTTTAGAGACAAGCAAGGTGTATTGTGTATTCTTGTCACTCTGCACCATAGTGGACCAATTGTACCACGTATATCTACTTGGTAATTGCAGCACAGATTACTTCCGAAATCTGACCTTTACTAAAGATGCAGTGACAATGTCTTTTTCTTTCAGGACAATGTTGAAGGCATAGCCTCTGATGTAAAAACTTCTGTATTTAGAACATGCACAGCATTAGAATTATTACTGAACAAAGATGTATCAGGGAAATCATAGATGATATTCAGCTTCACAAATACAGTTACCTTCATTATTAACTAACAGCTACAGCATGACTGGAGACTATAATTTAACCTCTTCTAATTCATGCTTCCGAGGGTTATCAATTGGATTCATGCTGTCCTTTAAGTAGCTTTGAACAATGTCACTCTACAAAAGTGTAGCAGGGTTTTTATTTTAAGTCGCACTGTGGATATAATATGGGAAGACTGTCATTGAAACATGCAGCTCAATGCTTCCTTTCCCGGAGCTCTTATAACACATTCAATTTCAGGCAATTTATTGTGCCTTTCTTATCTGACAGATACTGACGAATGCAAGGACACCTGCAAGACTCCTCATTAACTTTATCAAATTCTTTCATATTTTTGAACTCTTTTGTAAAATTGCCCCATTACCTTCTCTGCTGGAAGAAATATCCCTCATGCCTTCATGACACAGAACTCTGTTAAATATCATGCTCCAGTTGGTAGCAATAGTAGCAATTTCACCACTGAGTCAAATGTTTGGGGGCCTTAATTGTGATTTCAGAGACTCTAATACAAATTTGGGGAACACAAGGAGCCACAGATGTTGGAATGTGTAGGAAAGAACTGCAGATGCTGGTTTAAATCGAAGGTAGACACAAAATGTTGGAGTAATTCAGTGGGATAAAGCAGCAACTCTGGAGAGAAGGAATGGGTGACGTTTCAGGACGAGACCCTTCTTCAGACTGATGGTGGATGCTGGAATCTTGGACAAGTCACAAAGCTGATGGACCATGTCTGAAGAAGGGACATGACCCGGAACATTACCTGCCCATTCCCTCCCCAGATGATGCTTGACACGCTGAGTTCCTGCAGCACTTTGTAAATATACATCTTGCCATGTATTCCAATACAGTTCCAAGGTGGGGAATGTACCACACTATTTTAGGTGTCAAGAATCCCAAAAACATTTTCAACAGCCTTATGTTGAACTGAGAGTTTCTAGGTTTGGAGTGCAGTAAGCCATTGTTATAACAGACAATGGGGGAAAAGGTTGTCCATTATTGCTGATTGGCCGCTATAACCGAGTACGGTATTATCGTTATATCTGGTTGAGGCAAAGAACTGCAGATGATGGTTAATACACAAAAGTGCATAAAGTGCTGGAGTAGCACAGCGGGCCAGGCAACATCTCTGGGGAAATGAGAGATGACATTAGGACCCTTCATCAGACTGATTTAGTCCGCAGAGTTACTCCAGCACTTTGTGTCATTTCACTTCCAAGCTAGGTGCTGATACTACTGGTCTGCACCATCGAGCCCTTCTTCACCAGCTACAGCATGGTCCAGTTGATGCGGGCCATTGTTGTGGCTCATGTCGTAACCCCTGGCCATCAGCTCGTTCTTCAGGCCGCCGCCAATGTCGCTCCCTCCCCTCACACCATCTGCCGCCTCTTCCTTTCGCCTGCCACTTTGTCCGCTCCCCCGCCGCCTCCTCTGTGTCGACTTACACGTCCTCCGATACGTTGAATTTTCATGACTTTCATTGGTTAGCTGATATGCGAAACACTGCAACCATGTATATCTCACACATAAAATGATGTAAATTATGTAAATCTTACCATGAATGACAAAAATAAAAAGTGTTATCCTTGTTTATGAATTTTGATGTTGAATTATTTAAAATTGAGTGGGTTGGTGCAATGTTGGTGCAATATACTGCTAACCCACAAATGCGTTGTTATGATATATTCACATTTGAAAAATCCATAAATCACAATAAACAGCAAAAAGCAAATATGAAATTTCTACAGGTTGTAGGGTAGTGGGTAAGGATCTTGTTAATCCATGTAACTAATTTGTCACAAAGTGAGGGTTAACACTATATTGGACCAACCCCCTCAAATACATGTTAAATTGAAAACTAAACTATCGTAGCAATGTACGTTATTCATGTCCAAAACTCGCACTTCTGCATCAGTGTAGGTATGTATATACTACATTTTACTTCGGAGTCACATGAGTGACTATGTGAAGAAGGCCCGCCAGAGCGCCTGCGTTTCATTATGTCCGACGCGTTTGGCGCACCGACAGGCTGGAGAGCGCAGCTCCACCAGCGGTATGTAAAACACCCGCAGGTAAGTTTTTTAAACTTGCTGCGGTTTTGCTTAGGTCCCATAAGGCTGGTTACAGGAGCCAGCAGGGACATTTTCCGAAGGGGAAAAAAGTTACAATTATGAAAATAAGGCGAGTATATCGCCTAATAGAGTAAACCCTCCTGTGGTCAGTCCGCATGCGGAGGTGGATAGGGGTCGGAGTGAACACCATCGCAGTCCGTTCTGCTGCTACACTGCAATTACACCGCGTGTATGCAAGGATGGGCAGGACATGGGGAACCAGCAAAGCAAGCTGACGGAGCAAGGGTTCGTGTATCCCCTCAACAACAGGTAAGAGATATCCCCACTAACCGTCTTCTCCACCCCGGATCCACAAACACTGAGCATTATTCTATGCTCACCAAGGGGTTTATTTCATTTTTAAAAATAGCTGTACAAATGTAATAAAAGGACATTCTATGCAGAATTATTCCAAAACTCCCAAGCTATAACTGGGAGCCTGGTTTAAAAAAAACAAAAAAACTGGAGTAATTAAGAGGGTGTGTGGATGGTGCAAGGAGCCCAGTCCAGACATCAAAAAGTGAAGTCCCCTCTTGGGGGAGGGGGGGTGGGGGGGGGTGGGGGGGAATTCATGCCGTCGCTGGTCAGGTCCAGCATCCAGTAATTACCCTTGTCAGGCTAACTGTGATGTCAAGGCATTTAATGAAATTACAGGTGATTAACGCTGAGGTTGTGGCAGAGGAAGTTCTGCCAGCCTTGCTTGTTCTCAAAAGTTGGGGGGAGAAAACCCTCATAATGAACTCGTAGCTGCGGTCAGCGGATGACGACGGCTTTGAAGACGCCGACTTTAGCAGCAGCAGCAACTCCGGTGCTTTAAAGCACTGAGGCCACTCCTGTCGGGAGGCAGGCCAAGAGTAAATTGTCCAGGTCTGCCAACTCTGATGAGTGAGGCCAGAAGACTTTCCTAAAATGAACATTGCGGATGTCTGGACAATGTGGAACACCTCATAGCCGAAATAATACAACCAGGAGAAGTTCCAGCCGGGGTTATACCCCAGGGTCCCCAGCGGCTTTCAGCAGCAACCTCTAACAAAGGTCCATTAAGTAGAAGATCCGTACACATATGAAGCATAATAGGCCTACGAGTCAGCATGGAGACCTAGCACAGCAGCACCTTGTTTATGGCTGTGTGTGTGACCTCCTGTGAGCAGGAGCATGGAGAGCCAGGGCAGTATGAATCTGACCCTGAAGTGGTGACCTCCCGTGGGCATGAGCCGGGAGAGCCAGGACATGCGGACCCAGCACAGCAGCACCCGAAACGTCGCCTATCTCCTTCACTCCTTAGATGCTGCTGCACCCGCTGAGTTTCTCCAGCTTTTTGTGTAACCCTCGATTCTCCAGCATCTGCAGTTCCTTCTTTAGCACCTCATTAGGGCTGTGTGTGTGTGACCTCCCGTGAGCATGACCCGGGAGAGCCAGGGCAATAGGAATTTGACCCTGAAGTTTGGGGACCCAGCGCACCAGCACCTCGTTTAGGGCTGTGTGTGTGACCTCCCGTGAGCATGAGCCGGGAGAGCCAGGGCATTAGGAATCTGACCCTGAAGTTGGTGTCACTGCTTATGTGCATACACCAAAGCACATGAGATATGCTCCAGGTGTGCCAGATGTGGTCAGCAATTTACCATATCGGCGGGAACTGGTAAAGCCAGGGATAACAATCTGGCCAGCAAATTAATGGCCTCTCACCAGTTCCAGGACTTCATATTGGAAGGAACTTTGCATATCAAATACCTGGTAACTGTGCATCGCTCTGAAGGAGCGCATCATGAGGGCACATGAATTAAGGCTGCAGATGTCCTAAAAAACTGGGTGGAGCAGGAACAATGGCATTTGGGCAAATGGCAAGGCCACTATCTAAACAAAGCAGGATGTGGACCCTGCTGTATAATGCCCATTTCTTAGTTTAATATTCACGAATAACTATCTAGCCTACGCTCAACCCATGGTTCACAGCCTTGCGCAGATCCACTAATATCCAGGGAAAGATGAGACAAAAACTGAGACCAGGATGCCACCTCAAAAACCATACCCTTTCGGATTAGGAAGGGGTAAGTGAATATTGGACTGTATCCAGGGATCTCGAATAGGTATCTTGGAAGTACATCCACCCGTACAAATACACCTTGTTGGGTATTGGGGTTTTCAATACCACTAACTCTACAGGTGAATGATGCATATCAGCCTTAACAATTGTGTCCAATTCCCCAGCCAAATGAACGATGGTGGGTGTCGAGTCATTCTGGGCCTAAACATACTTAACCCTTAAGGCCCAGTATAAACGGTTTAAAATAATTTTTTTAAAAATCAGTATTCTAACTGGGATAAAATAGTAAGATTAAACGAGAGCTTACCTGTTCAAAGTTTGATCTTTATTTTATGAGGAGTTACGATAAGGGATTACGTGAAGAAACCCCACCAGGCACAAGCGCGTCATACTTCAAAGCAGCGGCGTGAAAAACACAGAAGCCGATAGCCAAAGTAAGATAGTAAGGCTTACAGAAGACTAGAACTACCAGATGATCCTTTAGATTATGAGGGCCGGGAGCGGAGGGCACGTAATCCCTCATCGCAACTCCTCTTAAAATAAAGATCAAACTTCAAACAGGTAAGTTCTCGTTTAATCTTACTATTTCACTTCCGAGTCACGTGAGTGACTACGTGAAACATAGAAACATAGAAATTAGGTGCAGGAATAGGCCATTCGGCCCTTCGAGCCTGCACCGCCATTCAATATGATCATGGCTGATCATCCAACTCAGTATCCCGTACCTGCCTTCTCTCCATACCTCCTGATCCCCTTAGCCACAAGGGCCACATCTAACTCCCTCTTAAATATAGCCAATGAACTGGCCTCAACTACCCTCTGTGGCAGAGAGTTCCAGAGACCCACCACTCTCTGTGTGAAAAAAATCCTTCTCATCTCGGTCCTAAAGGATTTCCCCCTTATCCTTAAGCTGTGACCCCTTGTCCTGGACCTCCCCAACATCGGGAACAATCTTCCTACATCTAGCCTGTCCAACCCCTTAAGAATCTTGTAAGTTTCTATAAGATCCCCTCTCAATCTCCTAAATTCTAGAGAGTATAAACCGAGTCTATGCAGTCTTTGTTCATAAGACAGTCCTGACATCCCAGGAATCAGTCTGGTGAACCTTCGCTGCTCTCCCTCTATGGCAATAATGTCCTTCCTCAGATTTGGAGACCAGAACTGTACGCAATACTCCAGGTGTGGCCTCACCAAGACCCTATACAACTGAAGTAGAACCTCCCTGCTCCTATACTCAAATCCTTTTGCTATGAAAGCTAACATACCATTCGCTTTCTTCACTGCCTGCTGTACCTGCATGCCTACTTTCAATGACTGGTGTACCATGACACCCAGGTCACGCTGCATCTCCCCTTTTCCTAATCGGCCTCCATTTAGATTTTGTAGCTCTGTGATTTTCATGCCGTAGATTCCATACAACACACTGCTTCAGTTGACACAGTAGTGAGTAAATAATATATATTGAACTTATATATATTGCTTGAAATTATGCAATAAGTATTTTAATAATAATAATAAAAATAAAATAAATGTAATAACCCCTCTATCCCAGGGGGAAATTACAACAAAGATATGAAAGCAATGACATAAAAGAAAGCAAAGAATCAAACAGAACCCAACAGCGTGTGCAAACCCTGGCCCTGACAACAAGTTTATCATAAAACTTGGAAAAAATGTCTTCTTTAGACCTTCCTGCGGCCTCTAAAATTTGATCGAGCGGCACATCGCCGCGGATGTGGATGCCGCCCTGGTGGAGTGAGATTTAAACACATGAGTGTCTACTTCAGCTAAATCCAGAACCTGTTTTAACCATCTAGACATAGATTGTACTGTCACTTTTTTATATGGTTTCTTGTGGGTAATAAGCATTGCTGTTACACAACCTCAGAGACTCTTGGTTACTTCAATATATTGAGTCAGATGCTTAACCACACACAATGTTTGGTCGACAGGGTATGCTTTAAAGATTACCTTGGTTCCAGCCTTCCCTGGTGTGCTTTGTTTGATTAGATCATAAACATAAAAAGTAATGTTATCTGCAGACAAATGCATACAATCTAAACGTAACATTTGCAATGTTTGTACTCTTTGTGCTGACCAAATGCGATGAGCATTACCACTTTAAAAGTTTAACTTCTGAAAAGACAGTGACGTAATTGCAGCCCACTGCCGAAGCAATGTAAGAACTACACTGACATCCCAAATTTCTGTATATCTGGGTTTGGGAGCATTTTTATTAAAAATTCCTCTCATAAATCGGGACATCAATGGATGGAACCCGATAGTTTGATGTTCCCAAAATTGTCCTAAATAGGACAAAGCACTACGAGCACTATTAATGGCACTATAACTTAGGTGCTATTCAAAATGCAACATCGCAAGGAACTCAATACATCCGATATATTTGCAGTATGATAAGATATATCTGACTGTATACAAAATGCTTCCCATTTCTTTATATGAGGCATATATTGTTTCTTAGTGCTATCTCTCCAAGTTGCAGTTATGACATCCATGGGCGTATCCGACAGTCCAAGCCCTTGTAATGGTCTGGTCAGAACCTGCAGATTAACAAATTAATATGATCATGCAATGGATGAACTTCTTCTGTTACTGGTTGTACCAACAAATTATTGCAGCTGGGAATCGTCATAAATGGTTGAGTTATCATTCTGAGCATCAATGGGAACCATGGCTGTGTAGGCCAGTTTGGAACCACCAAAACGCCCGTGGCGGTGTCTTGCTCTATTTTGGTGAGATATTGCCTAATCAGGCAGAATGGGGGAAAAGCATAGAAGAACATATTTCCCCAATGTAGCGAGAATGCATCCACCGCTACTGCTCCTGGGTCAGTCTACCATGAGACGTATTTAGGCAACTGGTGATTTAATCTGGATGCAAACAGATCAATGTCTGGTAACCCATACCAACTGACAAACTTTTTAAAAACGTGTGGATTTAACATCTATTCTGTATTGTCTTTGAACTTTTGTGACCTGTTGTCTGCCACAACATTGTCTCTCCCTGGTAGATAGATAGCTGAAAGCCAGATATTCCGAGATAATTAAACCAGTGCCACATCAGGTTGACCAGATAATCACATGATACTGATCTTACTCCTCCCATGTGATTGATATATGCCACAGCTGTGGTATTGTCTACTTGTAATTGAACATGCACGTCCTTCATTGTAGAAGCAATAAGCTTTCAATCCATAAAATGCCCACAATAACTCCAAATAATTGATGCCATATGTTTGGAGAATTAATCCTCTTGGACAGTCCATCTACCACCACAGCTGGTGTGATTATCCATAGCCCCCCATCCGAGAGCACTCACATCAGTTTGCAATACCACTCACGGTTGCTGAACAAAAATGTTTTTAGTAGCTTGTGCAACATTCCCAATCCACCACTGTAATTCAGCTAAAGCTTCCGCATGGACCTATCAAAATGACCTGCACGTTCTTTTAATGCTTGTGCTCTTGCCGTTGAAGACTTTGATAATGCAGAGGACCAAACTCGACAGCAGGGAATGCTGCTACTATTTTACCAATAACCCTAGCTACTTCTCGGATGGAAGGATAAGGTTTGTCAGCAAGGCAACTACAGGCATTTGTAATATCCCCAACTTTATCTGTTGGCAAAGTTACTAACATAGCAACTGAATTAATGACAAACCCCAAATAACCAATTGTTTGAGATGGCTGTAGCTTAGATTTTGTTGGATGGATCAGAAACCATAGCCTTTCAAACAGGCTTATAGTTGTTGAAGCTGATTCTTCAGCTGATCCCTGAGTGGCATTTACAATTAAAATATCGTCAAGATAAGCCATGACATTGTGATTTTGAGCTCTTAATAATGCCAGTGCTGGTTTCAATAATTTTGTGAACAGCCTGGGAGCTGAAGTTAACCCATTAAGTAATGTTTTAAATTGCCACAGCTGACCCATCCAATTAAACTTCAAGTACCTACGATAATGGTGATGAATTCAATTTTTTGAGGTCCAGAATGACTCTACAACCCCCATCTTTCTTTGGCCTGGGGAATATATTGGACACAAATTGTTGCGGATGATACACCGTACTTTCAATTACTCCTTTATCAAATACATTTCTAACTTCTTTTATCTGAGAGGTTTCAGGTGCAGAAAACACCAAAACCCGATTAGGTTTATTCTGTACAGGTGGATCAACTCCTTCCATAAATTCTATTGTAGGACCTGACACAGTATCTAATATAAATCGATCAGATGTTATACAGCACCATTCATCATAAAACAATTGTAATCTACCACCAACCGGAGGTTGTTCCCCAAAAGTTTTCTCTGTGATGGAATGAAGTTTTTGTACCTCAGTAAATGACTGTGACAGTCTCCTTCTTCCAACAAATGGGTTGACATTGGGCTGTGATGGGTAATAATACCTTCTCACCACTCCCCTGCCTCTGCTTGTTCCTCCTCCGGAATCAAACCCCCTTCTCATCCAGCCAGTTCTTTGGCCATACATGAAAGGTTTCATGAGCCTGATAGTCTTTGCTTCCTCATCAATTTCTTTAATTTGCTTAGGCAGGTTCTCTCCGAAAAAATAAGCGGGAGCTTGAACATTACTTGATTTGCACAGACCTGCAAATCTAGGGTGCAGTATGGGCCGAATGGCAATTTTCCTCACACAATTGATCTCAAAATAAGCATTACAAAACAATGCCAACATGTCTTTTTGTAGTTTAGACATTGCACACCCTTCTACCGGCGCTGCTTGGCAGCTGCGGCTCACCTGCAGTCCGTCTGTCTTTTATTTTATTTTTGTCTTTGTGCCTGTTTTTAGTGATTATTTTTGGTTTGTTAGGTTGTGTATGTGTGTGGGGGGGGGGGGGGGAGGGTGGGAGAAACGGGGTTTTAGTCTCTTCCTTCGGGGGGGATGCGACTTTTCTTGTCGTGTCCCCCGACACCGTCTCCGTCTGTGCTGAGGCCCTAATGGCGGAGCTGGCGGCCTCCAGCTTCCAGCGGCGGCGGCACGGCTTTTGGAGCTTTAGCGGCGATCTGGCTCCCTCTGAGCTGCGATGCTCCAGCGGCGACCTGGCTTCGGAGCTGCGGTGCTCCAGCGGCGACCTGGCTTCGGGGATGCGGTGCTCCAGTGGCGTTCCGGCGGCGACCTGGTTTTCGGGGCTGCGGTGCTCCAGCGGCGACTTGGCTTTCGGGAGCTGCAGTGCTCCAGCGGCGGCCTGGCTTTCGGGAGCTGCGGTGCTCCAGCAGCGGCCTGGCTTTCGGGAGCTGCGGTGCTCCAGCGGCGGCCTGACTTTCGGGAGCTGCGGTGCTCCAGCGGCGACCTGGCTTCGGGGCTGCGGTGCTCCAGCGATGTTCCGGCGGCGGGCCCTGTGGCGGTGTTCCAGCGTTCCGGCGACAGCGGTGGCGGCGGCCCGGTTTCGGAGGCTCGGCTGCGGGCCTGGTGGACGGCAGCATCAGAGGCTTGGATCTCCTCAGCGCAAAGGGAGAATAAGGAGGGAAGAAGACAGAGACTCTAAGACTTTTGCCTTCCACCACAGTGAGGAGGTGTTTGGTGAACTCACTGTGGTGGATGTTAATTTTGTGTTTATTGTGTGGTTTTGTTATTTTTATATATGTATGACTGCAGGCACGAAATTATGTTCAGACCAAAAGGTCTGAATGACAATAAAGGATATTCATTCATTCTATTAATTAATTAATTAATTCATTCATTCATACCTGCTTCTCAAAAGCAGTGATGCCAGCAGCAAAAAGCTTGAGGACCTGCTGGAAACGTGTTTCCTGTCCTCGCATCGTTGAACTCATGGGTGTCCAAATTGCCGGACTCACCGTCGGCACGCTGAGTGACGCACAATTCACAGGTGTTTTATAAAGGTGTACTGTCTCAACCATGACAGTCTCTTGAAGCTGGTGAGAAACCAAATAGTTTATGTTGGCCACCAGGTTTTCATCCATGGCCTCAACGCTCCCTTCTGGTATAGCAAAGGATTGTGCTACATCAGGTACACCTGGAGTTTTACTCTTGTGCTGTGGTGGGTATTCAAGACCAAAAACACCACCTTCAGGGTCAGTCTCCTGCCGCCCTGGTACTCCTGAGACTTGCTCAAAGGAGACTTCTTCCAGACCTAAACAAGGCTCTGGAGGTTCACATTCCCATGTTGTACAGGCACCATATTCTTGATATGGAAGCCCCTCAGGGGCTGCCTGGGAATATTCTGGGTCTTTGGACCCTTGGTTGATCAGGTTTTGGAGCATTTTAGTCTTGCTCTAGGGAGACCTCATCCAGACCTAAACAAGGCACTGGAGAGTCAGATTCCCATTTTTAACAGGCACCATACTCAGTGTATGAAACTCCTTCGGAGGCTGCCTGGGAAATATTTGGGTCTTTGGACCCGTGACAGTAAAGTGTGGAGCATTTTCTCCATTTCCAGTCTCCCCCACATTCTTGTGCTGTCTTGGAGGAGAGTAACTTTCTTTTACATTTTCTTGCGTATTTGAGCATAAAACTAAGAAAACTGCATCTGGTAACATACTCAGAGCAGACCTTGTATGTACTTTCCTATCGTTGTGGCCCTAGTGCCCTGCAACACTAGAGCAGCTGGAGGGTTATTAACTACAGAAATAACGGCCACCAATATCGGAACCGGCACTGCACTTATCTATTTTCCCGATCGCTGCAATGGGAACACAATGCTGCGTGACCCACGCTTGCTCCTCCTGTTATACCACAGGCTCCTGCTGACTTGTAAGCCAGCCTTACGGAGCTTAACTCTCGCTGGAATTTTTTTTTTAAACACTTACCTGCGAGATTTTTTACTTACCACTGGTGGAGCTGCGCTCTCCAGCTCCTTTCAAAGCGACATGCATCGACGTAATGACGCGCATGCGCCTGGCGGGGCTTCTTCACGTAGTCACTCACGTGACTCCGAAGTAAAATGGGTGTTATATGGCAGCCATAGATCTGAAAGATGCATAATATTCAGCTACCACACACCTGTTGAGAGGTTAGGTCCTCACCCATCTAATTAAAATTAGATTAGTACCATTTAGAACGATTGGCTATTTGAGGTTCATCATTGGTTAATTAACATGGCAGTACTTTTCCTATGGCCAAAACTGTAACTAATATCTCGCGATCTACTACAGACATTCTGACTCAATAACCTTTAGTTTACAAACTGATGTGAGCTTCAGGATGAGGAGCCACTGGTATCGAGTCTGGCTGTGGCGGCATATAGAATGTAAAAGAAGCATTAGCCCTGCAGAGGGTGGGGTAAACTGCATAGGATTGCTGGGTGCATTCTATGGCCTAAAGCATTCTGCTCAACAATGCATGATTTCATTTCGGAGTCACGTGAGTGACTTCGTGAAGAACCCGCCAGCACGCATGTGCGACATATCGTCGCTCGCATTTGCAGTCGACGGCTGGAGGAGGAGCGCGGCTCACCACCAGCCCTCATAAGGTCCAACTCAGGTAAGTATAATCAACCTTGAGCTGGTTGGTTTTGTCTGTTAGTGTATTTTTTCCCTACAGAGAACCATGGACAAAAGGAGTAAGGGCCGCAGGACATCCGCAAGGACCTGTCGGCCACCAAGCCCGGAGCTCCCTTCTACAGCACCCGCTGGAAGGACCGGGAAAAAGGCGCGCAAATCGGGAGCCCTGTAGTCACAGGACCCGAATCACCGGCACAGCTGAGCTCTAGCGGGGTTCCCGCAGAGCAAGAAGTCGGTACAGCGCCGGAGCAGGTGGACCCTGACTCCATTTCTCTATCGCCAACAGGATCGTTGGCAGAGGCGAGCAAAAAGGGTTTACGTGCTGCTGCACGGCCCTTCTCCCTGAGCCCTCATAGCAAAGCCAGGGATAGAGCTCGAGAACCTACTCCTTTTCGGGCAGAGGTTTCACCAGGTGCCGCTAGATTGCGGCCTGGTGTATCAGCGAGACCTGAGTCCACTGGCAGACCAAGGAGGGCCAGAAGAGACTCACCACCTAGTTGGACCAGGAGCAGTCACACAGGTGGGGTCTCGCCACGGTCACCGCTTCCCCCGCTGGGGGCTGGACGGGACCATACGCCGTCTGGGTCCAGGAAAAGGACAGTCGGCAAGCCCGCGCGGATGTCGGGTCACCACGCCGAGGCGTCGGGTGCCGACTTTTCACCGCACATGCCCTCAGAGGCAGCCGGATGCAGCTCAGCCAAAAGAAGGCGTATGAGCAGATCCGCGCGGGAGTCGTTCAGTATCGCTGAGGCGGCTGGTAGCGACTTATCGTCACGGCACCGACATTACCTCGACGAGGTACGGGCCGATGATAGGAGCCTCAGAAGTTCCTTCGGGCATGAGGACTCTAACCGCCCATTCATGCACGATGAAGGGCGCATAGATCGGATGGAAAGGATCATGGAACAGCTCCTGCTCAATCAAAGACAGGTAACTCACAGTTCCAGGGGACTTATGAACATATCCCCATCATCTATGGGTAGCATGAGGCCAGAAGAGGAGGAAATCTTGGTACATGCCCCAGAAGTTCCCCAGGAAGAGCTCCTGGACGTGGCAGCCAAGTTTGGATTACCCATATCATCGGGACAACCCCTCGACACCAAGCTGGCTGCTACCATAGATTTCCTCACAAACCATCAGCTACAGGAGGAGGTCCTTGCAAAGGCCATGGATAGACACTAGGCGCCGGGCAATTGCAATTCACTCAATGTGCCTACAGTCAATATGCCTATTTGGGGCAATATCAGCCCGGGCATTCGAACTCAGGAAGTGAAATTACAGAGAATCCTAAAGTTACTCACATCTGGGATTACCGCGTTTGCAAGGTAGGTGGATGGAGTGGATTTGAACACCGAACAGGAGGATGCCCTGGCTCTACTTTGCAATACGCAATATGAAATCAATGCTTTCAGGAAAAGCATCATCAAACCGACATTAAACCCCAAATTTGCGGGGTTATGTAGAGCACCTCCAACACCACCACCCAGACAGCTATTCGGAGAAGACCTCCCGAAGCAGGTCAAAGATCTAGATGACCATGCCAAAACAGTGGGTCTGATGAGGTCACACACCATGACCAGACAGACGGCCAAGAAAACACCTTTTTTCAGGCCACGAGGTCATACCGATAGGCCAGCAAGGACCTACGTTCCGGCGCCTCCTATGTACCAACAGCCTCAACAGCCCAGGCCTTTTTTAGGGCTAGGCCCTCAACGGCCAGCATGGAAAATGCGGTTTCCATATTACCAGCGCAACCCAGCACCTGCACGTCCCACCAAACACGTCAGGGACCACCGATAACCATGAAGGTAAGGGGGTCTGGTTTTCATACACTGGCATGCCTAACCTCACATGTTGGGGGTAGGCTACGGAGGTTCAAGGAGGCATGGGAAACCATCACCTCGGATGAGTTTATTTTACAAAGTATTCAGGGTTATGAGATTGAGTTCACAAATGGCCAAATTCCTCCACCTCAGCATATGCCGAATCGCAGATTTGCACTTTCCAGGAAGGAAACAGCAGTAGGCTAGGCTGAAATATTAAGACTACAAGAGAAAGGTGTGATAGAAAGAACTACACATGAGCCGATTGAGTTTGTATCCAATATATTTACTAAAACCAAAAAAGATGGTGGATGTCGGGTCATTATAGATCTAACCCATTTGAATACCTTTGTACAATATACCCATTTCAAAATGGACACGTTTGAAACAGCCAAATCTTTGATTTCTGAGGGCTGCTTCATGGCATGCATTGACTTGAAAGATGCATACTATTCAGTATCCGTTCAGAAACATCACAGGAAGTTCTTGAAATTCATCTGGATGGATCAACTTTGGCAATATAAAGCTTTGCCCAATGGGCTTACCACAGCCCCTAGACTGTTTACCAAATTACTCAAGCCAGTGTTAGCCACACTGAGGAGGGCAAATCACACGGTCATGGCCTATCTAGATGATATCCTTATTATTGGGCATACATTGGAATCAGCAAAATTGGCAGTTTCAGCCACTGTGGAAATATTCCAAAAAATGGGATTTATTATCCATCCAGATAAATCAAAGTTCTGTCCTTCACAGATCATGGACTATCTGGGGTTCACGTTAGATTCCAGTCACATGATTGCCACCATACCAACTAACAAGGTTGGGGATGTCATTCAAACATGCAAGAACCTGGTCTGCGCCAGTATACCATCAATCAGACAAACTGCTAAGGTAATTGGAAAAATCGTAGCAGTTTTTCCAGCTGCTCAATTCGGACCTTTACATTATCAAAATTTACAAAGATCCAAGATTTCAGCATTGAAATTGAATGCTGGACATTTTGATAGACCTATGCAGCTGCCACTCAAGGCAAAAATTGAGTTACAATGGTGGATTGACAATATCCATAACTCATTTAAACCCATCATTGTGCCTCGTCCGGTGGTATACTTACAAACAGACGCAAGCTCCCATGGCTGGGGAGCTACGGACAACAACACCAGTTGTGGGGGCAGATGGGACTCACTAGAATCTACCCTTTTGTTAGCACAAGGGATAAATTATTTGGAGATGCTTGGGGCATTCCACGGACTCAGAGCTTATTGTTCAAACTTTACTGACACTCATGTCCGTCTCCAAATAGACAACACCACTGCGGTGGCATATCTAAATCATATGGGCGGTACCAGGTCAATTTCATGTGATGAATTGGCTAATACAATTTGGCTCTGGTGTATTCAAAGGAATATTTGGATTTCAGCTACCTATTTACCAGGTAAGCTCAACATAGTGGCGGACACCAGGTCACGGAAATTCAATGACAACATCGAGTGGATGTTGAATTCCCAAATATTCGAACAAATTACAGCCAAATTTGGTAAGCCAGATATTGACCTTTTTGCGTCACGGTTAAACCATCAGGTACCAACATATGTATCATGGGAGCCAGATCCGGGGGCAATGGCGATGGACGCTTTCTCGCTAGACTGGGGGAAATGGTTTTTCTATGCATTTCCCCCATTTTGCCTCATCAGTCGGGTATTGCGGAAAGTCCAGCTAGATGCTGCTAATGGCATTCTTATCATACCCGACTGGCCTACTCAGTCATGGTATCCGGTGGTCCTTGGCATGATCAGTCAACCATGGGTCCTCTTAGAGGGTTGCCCACAATTGGTGACGAACCCCGTTACAGGGGAACCACACCCCTGCCATAGTCATTTGAATTTATTGGCTTGCAGGATTTGAACAGACTATTACTGCAGTATGGCCTATCATCAAGGACCATGGATACCATGGGAGCATCATGCAGGGAGTCCACAAGACGGCAATACTTATTGCACATCAGAAAATGGGAAACCTACTGCGGCCGCTTGGACATTGCATATGACTCCGTTTCAATCACAGATGTGCTGGAGTTCCTTGCGGGGTTACATCATGACGAACACCTCAGCTATAGTGCCATCAACAGCGCCAGGAGCGCACTATCATACTACCTCAATTTGGAGGTAGGATCCAATAAACTGGTGTCCAAACTGATGCGGGGAATATTTAATTCCAATCCGCCTAGACCTCGTTACAACGTCACCTGGGATATTGGGAATGTACTGACCCTGCTCAGGACGTGGTCGCCCATGATTGGGCTTGAATTGGACAAACTCACCCTGAAGTTGGTGATGTTATTGGCACTTACTTCGGCACAAAGGGTACAGACTCTTCACAAGATCAAGATTGATAGAATGATCTCTACCCCAGAAAAGGTTATTTTCTTTATTGATGAATTGCTTAAACAGCACAGGCCTGGATTCACAGGGCTGCAGCTGGTGTTTCCAGCATACCCCGCTGATGCCAGGCTATGTTTAGCCACCCACATCCGCCACTATATTAAAGTGACGCAGAAATTAAGGGGAATGGAGCAATACTTGCTAATCAGCCATAAGAGACCTCACCATAGAGTGACGGTACAGACAATCTCCAGATGGCTCAGAATCGTTTTGAACGAAGCAGGTATAGATACTAATGTATTTAAATCCCATTCCACCAGGGCTGCATCAACGTCGGCGGCAAAGGTCATGGAGGTGCCCATGGACCATATACTAGCCACAGCGGGATGGGCCAGTGAAGCCACTTTTCAGCGGTTTTATAATAAACCTATTACCGCTCCTGGAATGTTCTCAGAAGCTGTACTGAATGCAGGCCGAGAACATTCGACTACCCCCCAGTGAGGGTTTTTTTTCTTTTGTTATTATTAATAAATATTATTATTTTTCAGAACTAGCAGTCTGAAAATTTTGATTACTCCTGTCCATCCTTATCGTGGCGTGTGTGATAGCATGGACGTTGTCCAGGGCGTGTAATCACAGAGCTTTGAAGTCTTCACGAAGTCACTCACGTGACTCCGAAATGAACTAGTAAGATTAAACGAGAACTTACCAGTTTGAAGTTTGATCTTCATTTTATGAGGAGTTGCGATGAGGGATTTCGTGCCCTCCGCTCCCAACCCTCGATCATAAAGTCAACTGGTAACTAGAGTCTCTTCAATCTTACTATAACAAGTCATTTCTTTGTTGGTTCTGTGATTCCACACTGCTGCTTTGAAGAGATGTCGGGCATGCGTGCTGGCGGGTTCTTCACGAAATCCCTCATCGCAACTCCTCATAAAATAAAGATCAAACTTCAAACTGGTAAGTTCTCGTTTAATCTTACTATTTGCATGTGCAGCTTCAGATTGACAATACCACAGCTGTTGCATATCAATCACATGGGTGGAATGAGGTCATTATTCTGTGACAATCTGCCTAACCTCATCTAGCACTGGTGCATTACAAGAAACATCTGGGTCTCAGATATCTACCTATCAGGTAGAGATAATGTGAAAGTTGCAGACACCAGGTCATGTAAATGCTATGACAAACACAAAATGGATGATGAATCCAAACGTTTCAAAATGATTGTTAGCCGGTATGGATTGCCAGACATAGATCTGTTGCATCTGGGTTAAATAACCAATTACCTAAATATGGCATGGGAACCAAATCTAGGGGCAGTAGCGGAGGATACATTCTCGCTACTTTGGGGATGTACGTTCTTACGCTTTCCACATTTCTGCCTCATTTAATCAATGTCTCACCAAAATAGAGCACGACTACACTTAGACATTTGGTAGTTCCTAACTGATCCACACAGCATGGTCCCATTGGTTCTGAGACTGATGACACAGCATTCATGATTATCCTAATTACAGCAACTTGTTGGTTCACATTGGGACAGGAGGAAAGTTCCCCTTTACATGAGCGTATTAATCTATTGATTTGTCTCTTCTGATCAGACTGTTCCAGGGACTCGAACTATTGAGTAGGACCTTCAATGTGATTACGATGGCCTGGAGAGATAGTACTAAAAACCGATATGTATCTCATATTAAGAAATGGGAGATGTCCTGTTTACAGTCAAATATATCTTATCATAGGTTGCAGGCGTTTGGGATGTATTGGAGTTCCTGGCTACATTGCATTTTGACGAGCAGTTAAGCTATAGTGCCATTATAATGCTCGAAGTGCTTTGTCTTCCTACTTAGGGCAAGGGTCTGGACAACACTCTGTCGGATCTCATCTATTGGTGGCCCGATTCATAGGAGGTATTTAACAAAACCCTCCCAGGCGTAGATATTTGGAAATCTGGGATGTGAGCATAGTTCTCACACTGCTTTGGCAATGGGCTCCAATTACATCTCTGTCTTTCTGGAAGTTAACGCTCAAAGTGATCATGTTCGTGGTGCTAGTGGCAGCACTATGGGTCCAAATATTGCAAAAGTTATGATTGGACAGCATGCATTCTTCTGTAGATGATATTGTGTTTTATGCATATGATCTAATCAAACAGAGCAGGCCAGGGATGGCTGGAACCAAAATAAACTTAAAATATATCCATTGATCTAAGACTATGTGTGATTACGCATTTGAGCTAATATATCAAGGTCATCAAGTGTCTCAGAGGCTCTGAAACAGCGATGGTCATCAGCCACATAAAACCTCATACAAAGCTGTCAGTACAAGCTCTTTCTAGATGGCCGAAACAGGTTTGCATTATGTTGGAGTAGACACTGATGTGTTTAAATCACTCCACCAGGGTGGCGTCAACGTACGCAGCAAAGGCACAGGACTTGCCATTGGACCAAATACTCACCGCAGGATAGTCCAGTTAAGGAACCTTTTAGGGTTTATGATAAACCTGTCCTTGCAATGCAAAGATTTGGGCATGCTGTTTTGGGTTCTGTTTGAGCTCTCCTTTGTAATTCCCCCTATGAAAGAGGGGTTATTACTGTTCTTTTATTGTTTGTAACATTCATTGTATAATTTAAACAATGTTCAATACGTTATTTATTTATCCTGTGTCAACCAAGGCAGTGTGTCGTATGGAACTGTGTCTACGGCATGAAATCACAGAGCTTTGAAATCTTCACATAGTCACTCACGTGACTCCGAAGTAAAATAGTAAGATTAAATGAGAACTTACCAGTTTGAAATTTGATCTTTATTTTATGAGGAGTTACGATGAGGGATTACGCGACCCTCATAATCGCAAAGATCTTCTGGTAGTTCTAGGCTTCAGAGTCTTACTATATCACTTCGACTGCAGTTACTGTGACTTCACACTGCTGCTTTGAAGTATGACGCGCAGGCGCTCTGGCGGGCCTTCTTCACGTAATCCCTCATCGTAACTCCTCATAAAATAAAGATCAAACTTCAAACTGGTAAATTCTCATTTAATTTTACTATTTTACTACACTAGAATAAAGAGAATGAACAAATATCCTGGCATGTGTTCATTGATATTTTATTCACAGTATTAAAATTTCATAGAGGGAGAGAGAGAGAGAGGTTGAAAGAAAGATCGAAAGAAAAAGGTTGCTCAACAAATAATTAGAGGAAATCACAAGAAATAAATTAGAGCAATATATGTGTGTGTGTGTGTTATATATTTATATGCACAGATATCACACATATATATAATGAATATATATGTGTTTATATTTATATATATATAATTATAAATATAATTGCCTTTCTGGTTTATGTACATCATGAGAAATAAGATATAGAGAAATAGTGAGTTGCTTTAAATCAAAATTGCTTCTGATCCATGAGGGAACTTTGAGATCTATTATCTTTATCTTGCCTCTCACACACAGACACAAACACACATTCATATATATATGTATATATATATATATATAGAATGTTATATTTGTGCATAGTGTGTGTTAGAGCAATACAGAAAAGAGGGGAATGGAGAGGAAGGATGGGACGGAAATGGGCAGAAACTGATAGATTAAGCAGGGAGGAAAACATTTAAAAATAACATTTAAAAATTGTGAATTTGTAAGATGAGCTATATCACACACACATACTGTTCCCCCACAACACTGATTACACTGCGGAGGCATAACGGAAGTCGGGTTTCCCAAAATGGCAGATGTTCCGCTCCATAGCGTACTACACGTCAGTCCATTGGATTTTGCAGGAGTGGTCTATCTTCCTTCTATGATCTTTGCTGTCTTCTGTACGGTTTACACGAGGCTAGTGTGGACTCCAATAAGGAGTTCCAAGTCCCGTCCCACGGTACCGTTTACAAATAAAGAAGAGTTTGAATCACAGTGTTTGAATCAGTGCTTGACTGAACCAGACTATGGAAGGAGTTTTGGAACCGGAATCTACATCTCTAAATGAAACTAAACTGTAGCAGATAGACACAAAAAGCTGGAGTAACTCAGTGGAACAGGTAGCATCTCTGGAGAGAAGGAATGGGTGATGTTTCAGATCGAGATCCTTCTTCAGAATGGTTAGGGATAAGGGAAATGAGAGATATAGACGGTGATGTGGAGAGATAAAGAACAACGAATGAAAGATATGCAAAAAAGTAATGATGATAAAGGAAACAGACCCTTGTAAGCTGTTGGTAGGTTGAAAATGAGAAGCTAGTGTGACTTGGGTGGGTGAGGGATAGAGAGGGGGAATGCCAGGGCTAACCGAAGTAAGATAAATCAATATTCATACCACTGGGCTGTAAGCTGCCCAAGCGAAATATGAGACGCTGTTCCTCCAATTTGCATTTAGTCTCACTCTGACAACGGAGGAGACCGAGGACAGAAAGGTCTGTGTAGGAATGGGAAGGAGATTTAAAGTGTCCAGCAACCGGGAGATCGTGAGCTGAGCGAAAGTGTTCCGGGAAACGATCGCCCAGTCTGTGTTTGGTCTCGCCGATGTATAAGAGTCCACATCTTGAACAACGGATACAATAGATAAACTATGGTACAATAAAGGGTACACAAAAGGCTGGAGAAACTCAGCGGGTGCAGCAGCATTTAAGGAGCGAAGGAGATAGGCAATGTTTTGGGCTGAAACCCTTCTTCAGACTACAGTATCGGAAGACTTGATAACAGCTGGAGAGAATACGGATAGAACGAGGATAAGTGGTGAATGATAGAAGGTTTTGTATTGTCTCGCCCCGGACACTCCCTCTCCTCCCCTCTGCCATCAGGCAAGAGGTACAGAAGTTTGAAAACGCATAGCCCCAGATTCAGAGACAGTTTCTTCCCGGCTGTAATTAGGCAGTTGAACGGTCCTCACATCAGCTAGAGAGTGGTCCTGACCTCCCATCTCCCTCATTGAAGACCTTTCAATGATCTTTAATCAGACTTTATCAGACTTTATCCTGTACTAAATGCCGTACCCATTATCCTTCATCTGTACACTGTGGACGACTTGATTGTAATCACGTATAGTCATTTCTTTGACTGACAAACAAACAAAAGCTTTTTTCTTTACCTTGGTATAGGTGATAATAGTAAACTAAATTAAACTAAATGCTAGACAAGGTGAGTGAGGTAGCAGCATTTAAGGAAGAAAAGGAGCTGAAGAAATAGACATGACCATTTTGGCAAAGGATTGGTGCAGCTATATCTGATTGTAGCTAATTAAACGTTTAAGAAAGAACTGCAGATGCTGGAAAAATCGAAGGTAGACAAAAATGCTGGAGAAACTCAGCGGGTGAGGCAGCATCTATGGAGCGAAGGAATAGGTGACGTTTCGGGTTGAGACCCTTCTTCAGACTGATGTGGGGGGGTGAAGGTTTTGTCTCATCCCGGTCACTCCCTCACCGGACTGATGCCTGTAAATAGAGTCTAAAAGCTCAATAGATTTAGGTTTGAGACTATAGAAAATTACTTGGGAAGATTCTTCCAGAGCAGATGCAGAATTGAAATGGAGGTAGGCCAGAGATGGCCTTGTGATCTGAAACCAGAGTTATAGAATGCTAGTGAAGCTAAAGAGGTGACATTAAATTGTCAATTTTCACTGTCACCCTAAAAATGCGTCACTATTTGTTTTACTAAAATAAATTCGGAATTTGCTGAAAATATCAACATGGTACCATCATGACAGTTTGTAGCACTTCAATGACAGTAACGTTATAACAAAAAAATGCAACTGCTCAACAGAGATGTAAAGTTTTACAAGGCATAACTTGTATAAACCTACAAACCTACCAAACAAAACAAAAGAGGCCAACAAAAAGCAAATTCAACAATTGTGAATTGTGACTAAAATTGTGAGAAAAATTATTTGTTTAATTATTTGCTAGAGAGGGTGGCTTATTTTCAGAGTTTTGTAAATAGGGGAAAATAAAATAAGATAAACAGTATTGGAATTAACTTTATACCCTCGTGCTGTGGGAGAATTTAAAATGAAACGTGAGAAGAACAGGTCGATAGTGGCTTTGCAGATAAAAGATAAATACTTTTATTATTATGGTGATCTTAGCAGAAAGTATGGCTGTGACTTCTGAGTGATTGCATATGCACAAGTGGTTAGCACAAATGCAATGTTGCAGTCCTGGACCAAAGTCATCTATCAATACACAGTAGAACCCTGTGAATGTTATAGAGTCATAGAAATATATATCATGGAAACAGGCCGTTCAGCCCAACTTGCCCATGCTGACCAAAGTTCCCCATCAAACACTAATCCCACCTGCGCACATTTGGTCCATATCCCTCTAAACATTTCCTATCCATATCCTGTCCAAATGTCATTTTAAAGTTGTTAAATGCATAAAGCAGAAGATCCTTTTAAATAGTGCACTGATCTAAAATTAAGTGAACTGTGAAAAATCCATTTCAAAATGTGCAAGGTGCATCTTTGGGATGTGCAATGTTGAACCATTATTTCAGCCTTGGTATTTAGTTATGGTATTCAACCACCCTGAAGATGGATTGCTATTTAAATGAATTGCTCATGCAGAAATTCAATGCAATAAGGCAGACCTAAGCAAGAGAATGTCATCTATAACTCAGCTGCAGTTCAGTTTGCTGCTTTGATGCCTTCTTTTTTTTCCCATTAATATTATTCACAGCACAAATGCCTTGCATTTTTTTGATGAGTGTACTCTGCTCATTAATCATATTAAAGTACATGTCTCTTGTTTGTTGACTCAGCTTAATTACGCCAAAACGAATGACATTGACCTCGGGTTACGGGCCACATCCCGTGGCTTTGAAATGTTCATTTGTTGTTGACAATTCTTTACAGTATTTTACCAGAATGACTTCAAACTTTTCTGATTGAAAAATGTTCAATAGTGGAATATTGATTTTCCTATGTAATTCTCTTTTATAAGTGAAATACAACTGAACTCCATAGAAGGATAAATGAGTAGATCTAAATGAGACTATTCATAATGAAGACAGGGATTAGAACTCAAATGAAAGAGAAATGTACAAAGTAATTAAATTCATGCATCACAAGAATAAATTGTGGGAACACAACTTCAGAGATTTCTATGTGGGAACGTGAATCAGAATAGTCTGCAAATTAGGAACTTTCATTTCTTTATTAATATAACCAGAATTCAATGTCAATGTCATCTTCAACAAAAGCCTTATGCTTCAAGCCTTAATTCATTAAATTATTCAAATATCAAGCTGGTGAGAGTCGTGGTATGATCAATTGGAGATGATAATAAAGCTTTGCAGCTTTCAGATGTAAATTATATTATTTTGCATCAAGGGAAAGCTATTTCCAACATTTGAAAGGAGCTTTTCAATAAAGTTAACAGAAATTACACTGTTTAGTTGAAATATTTCATACATAGGAATGCAAAAATGTTTAATTCTAGATATTTGCATCTCAGGACTTCAATCACATTCAATGAACACTAGCTATTCAGCTATTCAGATCATCATCAAAGCTCTTCCACGTTCTGCCCTTGATTTTTAGCTTCCTTGTTTTCCCTGGTGGGACTCTGTGATACAGTGTTTGAAAACTGCACCTCCACTTTTGACCAGTCATTTTCCATCTTCCAAATGTTTAGAGACATTAACCAACCAAGATGCATTTATACTCCGCATTGTTGAATGTGTTCATAGCCTCGGTCTGTTACTGGCTTCCAGTTGCATCTCCCATCTCTACTGTCTTCTGGCTAAAATTTTATGTCATGGGAAATCAGGTAGTTTTTATTGTGGTAATGATGAATTACACTTACCGTTTACTTGCAGGATATGAGTCTGGTACAGTTTTTCATAGCCATCTGCTAGACAGCTATAGTTTCCCATGTGAGTTGTTGTTATCTTGGTTATATACAGTGAGCCATCATCTCCAAAATCCTAAGGGATAAAATCAGAGTTTTTGTGAAAATTGATTAAAGTGAACCTCGCATGTTTACTCACTATTATCTTCTTATAGCGTCCACATACAAGATTAGAAGTTGTTCAGCCAGAGCTTAACACACTTCTCGGCATCTGCACAATGGTACTAACTATTATAGTACACAACTATGTAATACTAAATCAGACCTATAAAAAAGTCCTCCCTCATTTAACTTGATGCTACTTGAAAAACACTGCACAAGTTTATTATTGAGTGTGCAAATCGCTGCTAAGCAGCAAATTCTTCTTAATAGTAGAATGGCTAAAGCACAAATGCAAAATTATGAAGAAGGGTGAACAATGCTCCATCTTTACAGCTGTCATAAATGTGGCTGCATTGAAACGAGGAATAATTTCCATTTCAATTTTGAAAGGCAAATAGGAACGGTGACTTTTTAATGCTCGGCATGGTAAATATATATCACTAGAAGAGACTTGGAGATCAGAAATAAAGGACAATAACTGGTTGTCAGCAAATCATTCACCTGAATATTTTATTTACTACAATTTGATTTTTTTTCACGAACCCTTTAACAGATTGAAAGCAGAAATATTGATCTACATTGTATATATCGTTAAGAATTGATATATTATCCCTATTACATAATTTTCATGATCCATGGGAAGTTTATCTCCCTATCCTCTTTCATTTCCTTCTATTTACCATTCCTTCAGACAGATCGGCCATTAACAAGCCTTCATCACCCTCTCCCAGCCGGCACATCCATTAGTACTTGTGTCCCCTGTTCTCCATCCAAATATCCCTTCTCTGCATCTTAAAATATCTTTGATCCCTATTTTTCCTTATTTTTGCCAGCATAAAGGGCCTGTCCCACTTATGTGTCCTTGGCACGCAAATTATGCGACCTCGTGGTCACGCTGAACCGCGATGGTCCCGCGTAGGTCGGGCGCGATTACATGCATATGCACAGCCGTCTGGAGCACGTGACGTCATTTGAAGATGGAGTAACTCAGCGGGACCGGCAGCATCTCTGGAGAGAAGCAATGGGTGACGTTTCATGTCGAGACTTCTTCAGTCTGAAAAGAAAGGTCTTGTCCAGAGATGCTGCCGGTCCCGCTGAATTGCTCCTACATTTTGTGTCTATCTTCAATTTTCTTGTCCCCGCTCTGGGAATAGAAGTGGGGGCGGATCCGGACCGCAACGGCCGTGAGCCCCAGGCTGAATTCTGCGATCGTTTGTTTGCTTTTGCTGCTGTTGAAGGTGAAACGTTGCGTTGCGCCAGGGACTTGGGCCTGTCCCACTTTGGCTGTGACAGGCCTTTGGCGGGTGAAGATTTTGTTCACTACAAAAATTTTGGTGACCCGCGCGATGTCGCGCACAACTACGTACCCCTCGCTCTTCTAAGTGGGACCGGTCCCGCGCAGCCATAAGGTGCCCGTACGCCTCAACGCCACCACGAGGCTAAAGTTCCTGAGAGTTACTCCCCGGAAAGCAACTGGCCAGGATGGAATAATATTTCTAGCATTTTATGTTTTCAAATTCTATGTCACTAAAATATATTCCATTGCATTAAAAAAATCTTCTAAAGAAAAACTATGTTTATTATGGTCGATATATTCTGGCTAATTTACGAACAGCTGATAATTTTGTGGGTGAGATCAGCAGTTTACATCACACCCCAGGCCGATGCTAAATTTGCACTTGTGGAACTACACAAATCCACCAATAGCCTTGAAAAGAAGTACCCCGAGGTCTTGTTCATAACAGCATCCTCAGGCCAACCTCAAGAACATGCTGCAAAAACACTATGAGCACATCTCCTGCCCAACCAGTGGCCCAAATGCCCTCGACCACTGCTACACCACTATCAAATATGCATGCAGCTCCATTCCCAGACTGCTTTCTGGTGAATATTCTACATTCTCCCTGTGACCGTGTGGATTTTCTCCAGGTGCTACGGTTTCCTCCCATACTCCAAAGACGTACATGTTTGTAGATTAATTGGCTTCTGAAAATTGTCCCTCGTGTGTAGTATAGAATAGGTTTACTGGTGATTGTTGGTCGGCATGGATCTGCAGGCCGATGGGCCTGTTTCCACACTGTATCTCTAAAGTCTAAAGTCTAAGGGCTGCATTTCTACTCCATGTTTACAAGCAGAAACTGTCACGAGAGGATCTGGTACAGAAAGTTGTGCAGTGCTGGTCTAAGGAAACAGATGAGATCCTTCGTGGCTACTTTGAGTCAGTGGACTGGTCCATGTTCAAGGATTCTGCTGCTAATCTAGATTAAATGCCACTGCTGTCACATACTTCATCAGCAAGTGCGTAGAGGACCGTGTAACAAAGAAGACAATATGTGTGTTACCCAATGGGAAACCATGGATGAACCGTGCAGTCCATTCCCAGTTGAAGTCCAAGTTTGGAGCATTTAAGTCAAATGATCCCAAATGGTACAACAAGTATATCTACGACCTCGTGGAGCCATTAAGGGTGACAATGGCATGGACTGAGACAATGACATGGACACCTGTAGATTGTGGCAAGGCTGGCACGTTGTAGCGGGCTACAAAGCAAACCTGGGCAGGATTGCTGGCAATGATGGATTGCTCCCTGCATTCTATGCCTGCTTGGAACAGAAGGTTGTTGGAGGACCATCACATGTCCCGCCAGTCTCAGGTATGCCTGTACCATTGGTTAATATGGCAGACGCAAGATCAGCCTTCCTAAGAGCTGCTCCAGGGAAAGCAAATGGCCCGGATGGAATCCCTGATTGCGTCCTCAGCATCCCTGTGGATCAGTTGACAGAGGTTTTCACAGACATCTTTAACCTCTCGAAATTCCATTCTGAGGTCCCTTCCTGGTTTAGGAAGACAACTATCTGTGCCTCGGAAAAGTAAGGTAGTGCGCCTTCATGACGACAGTCCAGTGGCTCTGACATCCACCATGATGAGGTGCATTGAGAGACTGGAGAAGGTGCACATTAACTCCAGCCTCCCAGCCTTCCTTGATCCACTGCAGTTCGCTTGCCATCACAACAGGTCCACAGCAGATGCCATCTCCCAGGAACTAAATTAATCCCTGGAACACTTAGACATAAGTGCATTAGACTTCTATGTATTCCCTGCATTAGACTCCTATTTATTGACAATAGCTTTGCTTTCATCATCGTAATCGCATCCTTAGATTAGATTAGATTAGATTTTATTACTTGTCATTCGAACCTCAGAGAGGCTCAAATGAAACTCTGTTTCCACAGCCATACAAACAGAACAATTCCTACAAAACATACAAACAATTCAATTTACGCAAACATCCATCACAGTGAATCTCCTCCTCACTGTGATGGAGGGCAAAGTCTTCTCTCTCCCCTGCACCATTTCTCTCCCGATGTCGAAACCCCAGGCGGGCGATGTTAAGTCCCACAGCCATTGAGGCCGCGCCGGGCGATGTACGGCCCCGCTCCAGACCCACAAGTCACAAGTTGGAGCCCCCGGTGGGTGCTGGAATCTCCCGGGGCCATTAAAGCTGCAACACGGGTGGGAGAATTTGTGTTGCGGGAGCTCCGGAAAGCGGTCTCTCACCTGGATCCGCAACCTCCCGATGTCCCGACAGTCCACCGGTCTGCAGCTGCAGCTGGAGCTCCGGAGTCGGGCCGCAGGTCGTCCCGGTTGGAGGCCGCTCCACGCTACTAGGTCCCAACGACAGGGAAAAAGTCGGGTCTCGCAGCGAAGAGATTTTAAAAGTTTCCCTCTCCACCCCCCCCCCCCCCCCCACCCCCCACATATACACAGTTAGAAACAGTACAAAAAAAAACACGAACAACTACATTAAACTAGACAAAAAGTTAAAATAAAGACAGACAAGCTGTAGGGACTGCTGCAACGTGAGTCGTGCCGCCGCACACGTGAGTCACGCCGCCGCACATGTGAGTCGCGCCGCCGCACACGTGAGTCGCGCCGCTGCATCCAAACTCATCTCCATACTCCTGGAACTAGGAATCAGCACCCTCTCCCCCCCGCCCTCTGCCACTAGATCTAAATCACAAACAATGACAAGACGGAGTACAGGAAGGAGATAGAGAGCCTAGTAACATAGTGTCAGGACAATAAACTCTTCCTCAAGGTCAGCAAGACAAAAGAGCTAGTTATTGACTTCAGGAAGTATGGTGCAGTACATGCCCCAGACAGAAGCAATGGTACCGAAGTAGAAATAGTTGATATCTTCAAGTTCCTGTGCATTAATATTACCAAGGATCCGTTGTAGATCAACACATTGATATGACAGCCAGGAAGTCACAACAATGCCTCTAATTCCCCAGTAGACTGAGAAAATTTGGCATTCCTCCAATGACTCTCACAAATCTCTGCAGATGCCCGTAGGAAGCATACTGTTGGTTATCTCACTGCTTGGTTTGGGAACAGTTCTGCCCAAGATTGCAAAAAACTGCAGAGATGAAGCCCACACAGATCACAATTTGCACCATTGACTACATCTACACTTCATTCTACCTCTAAAAAAAGCACCTACCATAATCAAAGACTTGTCCAACCCTGATCATTCCTTCTTCTCCCTTAGCCTTCTGAACCTTCTGAATTTTGTCGTCGATATACGTTGCATATCACCAACTTGGACAATTTTACATTTTTTTTATCAAGCCAACTAACATACAAATCTGTACGTCTTTGGTGTGTGGGAGGGAACCGAAGATCTCGGAGAAAACCCACGCAGATCACGGGGAGAACGTACAAACTCCATACAGACAGCACGTGTAGTCGGGAATAAACCCGGGTCTCGGCACTGCATTTTGCTGTAATGCAGCAACTCTACCGTTGTGCCACCGTGACTGCCCTGTCGGCAGAGGATACAGAAGCTTGAAAGCACACACCACAAGACCCTGGAAAAGCTTCTTCCACTCTGTTAAGAGGGTTCCGAATAAGCTGGGTAATGTTCGTTGCACCTCTACCCCATTGGGAACATTGGACTTTGTTCATAGAACTGATGCCCTACAATGCTGAGAATTATGTTTTGCACTCTGTATGTTCCCGTTTGTACTATCTATTGTTCTTGAGTATGGGTTCATTGTATTTATGTATAGTATTAGCTGATCTGTTTGGATAGCATGTAAAACAAAGCTTTTCACTGTATCTCAGTACATGTGACAATAATAAATCTAAACCTAAACCTAAAAGATTAAACGTCCAGCACTGTCGTCAAGTATGCTATAAAATCCTGCCTATCTTGGTTACTTGGCTGTTGGTTACTTGGTCCTCCAAAATATTCCAACTGGAATTTAAACTGAAGGTGGTGAAGGGAGCGGTTTAGCCAGAGAGGGTTATTGGGAAGAGAGTGCCACTTTAAATTTAGTTGCATCTACTTTAGTTGCGTCTACTTTTGTAAAACTGAAGCAATGGCAGAGAGGCCCATTGTTGGTGGTACAGTACAATCCTTTTGTGGCACTGTGTCAAATGCAATGTTGAGTTCGTGGGGATGGTCTCAGTTGCATGGAATATAAAACCTTTGATGAAATGGATTTGTGCAGGGCTCAATACAGAATATGATAATAGTGAGAGAAAACATAGGATCAGAAGGAAAGAGTCAATAATATGACGTTGGCCATAAAATATTCATCATTGAGATTTAGGTTGTAGAATTATTCAGTCTGCATTTTGATCAGCTATGGCCTATGATGAAACCTTTCCCTCCTCCACATACTGCCCCTTCCAGCAGCTTCCCTGATCAACACACCCTCTGGTTATTCTTGCATTCTCTTACATTGCAAGAGAAATGGCTACTAATGCATTGTTTCGTCCAGAAGCTTTTAAGTCCACTGAAATTCCTTCAGTGCCTTCCACGTTACTCCCTGGACAACTTTAAAGCTGCACACTGATTAACAGGTAATTGGCCAGTGTCAGTAGTTACTTCCAAGCTTGCCTGCATGTATGGACTTCAACTCTGGAAAGACAGATAAATGAGTAAATATGCCCATTTGCTTATCTTCCAATCTGCCTAATGTTGATCAAATCAGGCCCTCCCCTGCAGTTCTCATTATAGAACTGATTATTTTGCCTTGAGTCCCTGAGACGATTAAGGGCCTGTCCCACTGTACGAGGTAATTCAAGAGTTCTCCCGAGGTTTCCCCTAATTCGAACTCGGAGAATGTCCATAGCGGGTCCGTAGAAGTTCGTGGATGTCTCGTAGCGGCTCATACGAGTAACAGTAGGTACGCGGAAAATCCGGTAAACTCGTGACATTTTTTCAACACTGTGAAAAATATCCGCGAGTAAAAAAATACTCGTGATGAAAAAACTTGTTACTTTTTACTCTTACAAGCCGTTACGAGACATCCACAAACTCCTAGAATCAGAATCAGAATCAGAATGCCTTTTTATTGTCACTATACACATGTACAATGAGATTAAAAACTGCTCCTATTCAGTGCAAAAACAAAACAAAAAGGGGGGGGGGGGGATAAGGTGCACAGTTTCTGCAGCGCTATATACATATCTATAAAAAGACAATGGATAAATAGAATGGATGGATAGAATGGATAGAATTGGAAATTACAGTTACAGTACAAATTACAGTAGGTGGATAGATGGAAGTCCGGGGGTTAGGCTGTGAAGTCAGTGCATGGGTGAGTTCAGGGAGATAATGGATTTTGGAAAGAAACTGTTCTTGAGTCTATTTGTCCTTGTGCTGATGCACCTATAGCGCCTCCCTGAGGGTAGCAGGTTGAACAGGCCAAATGCAGGATGGGAGCTGTCCTTGATAATGTTCTTCGCCCTGCTGAGGCAGCGGGAGGTGTAAATGTCCATCAGAGAGGGGAGAGGGCAGCCGATGATCTTCTGTGCTGCCCTGACTACCCTCTGAAGCCTCTCCCTGTCTGCCATGGTGCAGCTGCCGTACCCTGCTGTAATGCAGTATGTCAACAGGCTCTCAATGGACGAGCGGTAGAAGGTCAGCAGCAGGTTGGAGTCTAGGTTGTGCTTCCTGAGGACCCTCAGGAAGTGCAGCCGCTGCTGAGCCTTCTTGATGACCGCTGTGATGTTGTCTGTCCAGGAGATGTCAGCGGAGATGAGGACGCCGAGAAACCGGAAGGTGTGGACCCTCTCCACACACTCGCCGTTGATGTATAAGGGGGCTAAGTCGGTGCTGTGCTTCCTGAAGTCGACAATGAGCTCTTTGGTTTTCTTGGTGTTCAGAGCCAGGTTGTTTTCTGAGCACCAGGCAGTCAACTTCAGGACTTCCTCTCTGTAGGCTGCCTCATCTCCCCTTGAGATGAGTCCGACTACTGTAGTGTCGTCAGCAAACTTGACGATTCGGTTGTTGTTGTGGGCCGGACTACAGTCGTGGGTGTAGAGACAGTATAGGAGGGGGCTTAGCACACAGCCCTGCGGGGAGCCGGTACTCAACATGCGAGTGGAGGAGAGGTGGGGGCCGAGTCTCACAGTCTGGGGCCGGTTGGTGAGGAAGCCGGATCCGCTACAGACATTATCCGAGTTCGAATCAGGGGAAAACTCGGGAGAACTCTTGAATTACCTCGTACAGTGGGACAGGCCCTTTAGTCTATTACTAGAAATGCCATCCTTTAATCGTTCTTCAATGCGATGCCTACTCTCCGCCTGTACTTTCCATGAACATCAAGAGTTATCCTGGAAGTTGTTCTCAGAATGATACATACAATCCGCAGAGTTTATGCAAGGAAAGTTCAACCAGGCATCTTAAAAATGACTGGACAGCAAGGAAAGCTGAAAATCCTATTTTAGTATAAATTTGTATACCATTTAGTGTGCATGCAGCAGTGCAGAAGAGGAATAAGACAACTCCAAGCTCTGGCGAAGAGCCAGTGTACTGTGACAGACCACTTTACCTGTCAGACAAAACTGTTGCAAGGTACAGCATTGTTTTCCAGTGCTTTAGTACTGCTTTATGATGCCAAAACTATACTTTGAATATTGAGTGAAATGGTTTCTGTCAATAAATGTGACAATAAATGACTCTTTCCATTTCTTCTTCCAAGTCTGGCTCTGAAGTAGATGCTTATTTGCCTTAGGCATCTTGCAGCTACGCGGAATCCACTAAGACTTCTACACAAACATGGTTGACAAGGTGATAAATATTCATGATAACGGCCTGAATAAAGCAGAGAAAGGAAAAATCTAGTACGAAGGAGCATAAATGAGTTTCAGCGGAAGATGTCAGTTCGCACTGTGCCTCAGGGTTCACATCTGATACACCATCTGCGGAAAATTTACATATTTTCCATGTGATTTCATAGATTTCACTCAGGTGCTGTGTTCTACCACAGAAAAAAAGTGCTTGTTGCCAGGATTATTGGCTGCTATAAATTGCCCCCTACTGTAACAAGAGAAACAGCAGGGAATTAATGGACATAAATGAACACAGGAGGATGACAGGTGATCTTATTGAGGTTTATTAAATCATGAGAGGAATAGATCGGGTAGATGCACAGTGTCTCTTGCCTAGAGTAGATGAAATGAGAACCAGAAGACATAGGTTTAAGGTGAAGGTGAAAAGATTTAATAGGAATCTGAGGGGTAACTTTTTCACACATAGGAGGGTGGGTGTATGGAACAAGTTGCCAGAGGAGGTAGTTGAGGCTGGGACTAACCCAACATGCAAAAAACAGTTGGACAGGTACATGGATAGGACAAGTTTGGAGGGGTAATGACATAACACAGGCAGGTGGGACTAGTGTAGCTGGGACATGTTGGCTGGGGTGGGCAAGTTGGGCCAAAGGGCCAGTTTCCACACTGTATCACTCTATGAGGAGCAAAGAGGTCCTTCTGCAGTTGTATAGGGACCTAGTGAGACCACACCTGGAGTATTGTGTGCAGTTTGGGCCTCCAAATTTGAGGAAGGACATTCTTGCTGTTGAGTGAGTGCAGCGTAGGTTCACATGGATAATTCCCGGGATGGCGGGACTGTCATATGTTGATAGAATGGGGAATTTAGAAGGATGAGAGGGGATCTCATTGAAACATATAAGATTATAAACGGTTTGGACACGCTAGAGGCAGGAAACATGTTACTGATGTTGGGGGCGTCCAGAACCAGGGGCCATGGTTTAAGAATAAGGGGTAAGCCATTTAGAACGGAGATGAGGAAACACCTTTTCACACAGGGTTTAGAGTCTGTGGAATTCTCTGCCTCAAAGGGTGGTGGAGGCCGGTTAAACATTGAAACATAGAAAATAGGTGCAGGAGGAGGCCATTTGGCCCTTCGAACCAGCACCGCCATTCATTGTGATCATGGCTGATCGTCCCCTATCAATAACCTCAATCACAAGGATGTCCTTCCTCACATTAGGAGACCAAAACTGTACACAGTACTCCAGGTGTGGCATCACCAGAGCCCTATACAACTGCAGAAGAAGGGGGTTGGGGGTTGTCGGTTCTCTGGATACTTTCAAGGGAGAGCTAGATAGGGCTCTTAAAGATAGCGGAGTCAGGGGATATATGGAGAAGGCAGGAACGGGGTACTGATTGTGGATGATCAGCCATGATTACATTGAATGGTGGTGCTGGCTCGAAGGGCCGAATGGCCTACTCCTGCACCTATTGTCTATTGTCTATTGTTTACGACTCTAAATGTGAGAATGGATTAAGGTTTAAGGTGAAGGTGAAAAGATTTAATAGGAATCTGAGGGGTAACCTTTTCACACTTAGGATGGTGGGTGCATGGAACTAGGTGCCAGAGGAGGTAGTCAAAGGGTAGTGAAGGACACAAAAAGAGGTAAAGGGACAGGATGGAGTCGCAGATGGAGCAGCGGGACACCAGCTGCGTTTGGCAAGGGCTATGGACTATAACTAACTACCGGAGCAGCCCCCCCCCCCCCCCCCAACCGGAAGTGCCGGCACCTCCCTAGCTGATGATCTGAACTCTTTTTACGCACAATTCGAGATGGGCAACATCGCCCCTAACGACAACAATCGGCTAACGACAACACCGCCAGCGCGCTGACTAGCAAGGCTGCAGGGAGGGGATGTGCACACATACTCCGTGACTGAGCACGACGTGAGAAGAGCTCTGACGCATGTGAACACGAGGAAAGCTGTAGGCCCAGGTAGTATAGCTGGGCAAGTATTAAAGTCTTGTGCTAATCAGCTTGCTCCAGTCCTCACCACAATATTCAACCTCTCCCTGGCAAAGTCCGTGGTCACTGCCTGCTTCTAAAGATCCACCATTGTACCTGTACCAAAAAATGCCTCTCCAGCTTGTTTGAATTATTACCGTCCGGTGGCCCTCACCTCGGTAGTCATCAAATGCTTTGAGAGGCTGATCAAAAACCACATCTGTGCCTTCCTCCCTCGCACCATGGACCCACTGCAGTTCGCATACTGTCCGAACAGATCCACGGATGATGTGGTCTCCCAGGTTCTGCACACCACTCTCTCTCACCTTGACAGCCAGAAGGGGTGGCTATGTGTGGATGCTGTTCATAGACTTCAGTTCAGCTTTCAACACGATAGTCCCCACCAGACTTGCTGAGAAGGTGCTGGAACTGGGGCTGAACACTCCCCTGTGTGCCTGGGTCCTGGACTTTCTCACTGCCAGGCCCCAGGTGATCAAGATGGGGAGACATACCTCCACCCCGCTCACCCTGAACACAGGATCCCCCCAGGGTTGCGTCCTTAGGCCCCTACTGTACCCCCTGTACACACATGACTGTGTGGCCAGGTTCAGCTCCAACTCCATCATCAAGTTTGCTGGTGACTCTGTGGTGGTGGGCCTGATCTCCGATAATGATGAGAAGGCCTACCTGGAGGAGGTGGCTGACCTGGCACTGATGTCAGGAGAACAGCCTCCTCTTGAATGTCACAAAAACTAAGGAGCTGATTGTGGACTTTAGAATGGCTCAACATCCGAGGACGTTCATGTCACTGGAGATAAATGGGACTACTGTGGATAGGGTGAGCAGCTTTAAATACCTGGGAGTCCACATCACAGAGAATCTGACATGGACAACGGACACTGCCGCGCTGGTGAGTAAGGCAAGGCATCGCCTTTACCACCTCAGGCAGCTGAGGAAATTGAGAGTCTCTCTGAGGATCCTTCAATGCTTCTACTCTGGGGCTGTAGAAAGCATCTCATCCGACAACATCTCAATCTGGTTTGGGAACAGCTCTACCCAGGATAGGAAGGCTCTGTAGAGAGTAGTGCGTTCAGCCGAATGCACTATGGGAACAACACTCATCCCCTTGCAGGACCTATACACCAGGCGGTGCAGATCCAGAGCCAGCAATGTAATGAAGGACCCCTACCACTCCAGCAACGGACTGTTCCAGCTGCTACGGTCAGGCAAGCCCCTCCGCTGTGAGGATTAGATGGAGTTTCTTCCCACTGGCCATCAGGACTGTAAGCTCTTATCTCACCACGGCCTAATTTACTAATTTACTGTTGTGTTGTGCCTTTTTAAAATATTTTTTCTAAAATGTAAATAGTTCAGTTCTATTCTGTTCTGCTGTTCTGTTGTTTTTGCACAATCCGCAGGCATTGCCACTTTCATTTCACTGCACATCTTGTATGTGTATGTGACAAATAAACTTGACTTGACTTGATTAGAACTAAACAAGTGAGGACTGGGATTGAGGGGATTACTGTCGCGGCCAGCATGGACACGGTGGGCCAATTGGCCTCTTTCTATGTCATAAGAAAATATAAAAATGTCATTCTACTCTGCACCAGGCAACTGACACTGGATCTTTATTGCTATGGTTCACCGAGGAGTTCTTTAATTCTCAGGCTGGTGAGATGGAAATCCAGCACAAGAGCTATTTTTTTTCAATTCTATTAAAGATTTCCCAATGGAGGTGAAACTGATTCCTTTGAAAGTAGCTCATCGGATGTGATCTGCTTGTTAGTTCAGTAGTTGGGATTCGTAAAGAATGCATTACCAGGTGCCTTCTCCATGTATTAGTTGACATCAGCCTTATGTGGCAATGAATTCCACAGATTCACCACTCTCTGACTAACAAAGTTTCTTCTCATCTCCTTCCTAGACATACGTTGTTTTATTCCGAGGCTATGGCCTCCCGTCCTAGACTCTTCCATAACGGAAACATCCTCTCCACATCCACTCGGTCCAGGCCTTTCACTATTCGTTAAGTTTCAATTAGGTCCCCACTCATCCTTCTAAACTCCAGTGAGCACAAGCCCAGTGCCGTCAAATGCTCATCATATGTTAGGTAGACGAAAGTGCTGGAGAAACTCAGCAGGTGCGGCAGCATCTATGGAAGGAAGGAAATAGGCAACTTTTCGGGCCGAAACCCTTCTTCAGATGTTAACCCAATCATTTTCATATACCTCCTCTGGTTAATTTGAGTGTGCCTCTGCTGATAGAAATGTAGCATATATTTTTCCATGGATGTTATGTTGATAACTAATATTCATTCATCCATAGCACATCGAGGGATCTGTATTCTCGGGACAAATCTTCCTGACTTAGTTGGTGATTCCAATCGATATCCAGAAGTTGTTAAAATCTTGGTATGTCCTTGAATTCTCCACGTTTGGCTGAATGTGGATCCAAGACAACGCATTGCAACATTCAAGCAACATGCAAACGTACATGGATAGGACAGGTTTAGAGGGATATGGGCCAAATGTAGGTAGGTACAACTAATGTAGATACTACATGTTGGCAGGTGTGGGCAAGTTGGGCTGAAGGGCCTGTCTCCATGCTGTAAGACTCTGTGACAATATGACTCTATCTGTCATTATGCTCCATTGCAGGACTTCCCATGGGGACCTCTTCAGCAAGTCTACATCAGTCAGCCATGATGTAAAATCAGGGACCTTATTAGATTGAATACAATTCCTGGACTGGTGGATGGATGGAAAAAGTGAAGTGATTTAGAGAAGTTATTTATTATTCAATTATTTTTATTGTCGTTTTTTTTAATTGCTCTTCTTTCTATTTTTAAGTAATTCATAATTTTACATATTTTTTAAAGATGGGGTACAGCAAAGGTTCATGAGATGGGTTCCTGGGAATCATGGGCCTGTCATATGAGACAAGATTAAGTGAGCTAGGTTTAGAAGAATGAGCACCGATCTCGTTGAACTGCACAAAATTCTCCAAGAGCTCAAGAGAGTAGATAATGGGAGGATGATTCCCCTGACTGAGAAGTCTAAAACTAATGATGAAGGGTAGGCTCTTTTGCAGTGAAATGAGGAGAAATCTCTTCACTCAAAGGGTGGTGGATTCTTTGGAATTCCCCACTCCCGAAAGCTGCGGAGGCTCAACCACCGATTGCAATCAAAAGGGAGATGAATTTAGATTCCTGAATAATAAAATAATCAGGTGAATAGTTATTGAGGTGGAAGATCACCTGGTATCTTACGGAATGTCAGAACAGGGCCAAGGGATTATGTTCCTATTCACATTCATTGCAAGAGTTTGTGAACATCCCTGAATATTAAAGTTTTAACAAATTTTAGTCTTAGTTTAGTTTTGTTTTGAGATACAGCGCCGTGCACTAACACTATCCTACACACACTATGAACAATGTACAATTTTACCAAAGCCATTTACTACAAAGCTGTACGTCTTTGGAGTGTGGGAGGAAACTGGAACACCCGGGGAAAACACACGCAGGTCACGGGGAGAACGTACATACAAACTCCGTACAGACAGCACCCATAGTCAGGATCGAACGCGTATGATAGAAAAAACCCTGCAGAAGATAAAGCTCTGCCTCTGCCTTGGCCCCTATCACGATGTTCTGGCGTGTGGCCTCAGCACTATGCCACCTGATTCCTATTCATGCCTGAAGACACTCTGTGCCTTGCCATCCATCACCTAGATACAGAGAGTAATCTTGATCACTCCTCATATCTGAACAACTGCAGGCAGAAACTCCCATAGAGAAAAATGTGATTTATGGTATGTTGTTTAACCGATAAACATTAACCAGGAGATGGACACAGATCCCTTCAGCGCTTCATAATAGTGCCATGGCATCTTATACATCCCCTTAGGGGTTTAGGTTTAATTGCATTGGTTTAATATCCCATTCAAAAGTCATTATGGACTCCTGATAGCAGAATTCATTAGCACAGAGACCAAATGTGTTTTGCCCATCTTATTTCTGCCCATGGAGTAATTTAAATAATTTCATAGGTTGATGTATAGTCATATGAATTCAAAAGCATCGATTCAAAAGAGTTTGAGCTTTAATTTGACTTGCATTGCATGATTTAAAAGATATATTTATTTGACCTCATAGAAGTAAAAAAAAGGTTTGCATTTTATGAAAACTGAAAAATATTGAAGTTTTTATCAATAAAATGCATCTCTCCAAATGGGAGAATCTTGCAATGTGTTGACAGTGTGCAGTTCTATTCTTTGTGTTCATCTAAACCATGCTTCTGTGGCCAATTTGTTATGGTGTTTTAGTTACAGGTGTTTCCAAAAGATAAGTGCGAAGGGCAGCACTGTCTTGATGCCACTGGCAGTCGTATCCTCTGAGGGTCATGACAATCTCTGTAAGGCTGTCAGCAACAGCTCTGTATCTGCATTGCTGCTCAGGCTATGTGGTGTGAGTAAACTGAGATGAGTACTCCGATTATAGTAGCGGGGAGGCCGGCAGGACAATCTAGCAAATTGACCATTTTGACCAAGGATAAGTAGGAGGAGGGAGAGAGAAGGGTCTCGACCTGAAACATCAGCTATTCCATCTCTCCAGAGATGCTGCCTGGCTTGATGAGTTACTCCAGCATTTTCTGCAGGATTGTCGGATAATTTGACAGATGTGCCAACGGAGTCAATTCTCTTCCATTTCCTGCTGTAAGATTACCAAATTTCAGCAACAGAAGGGACCCCAGCAACAGTAAGAGGTTTGAAGAATGAAGATTGATGCAAAAACAGAATTTCAATGTACCTTGAAATGTACCCTCTACTCTTAAGCTCTGTGCCAAACCAGTCTATATAGACATTTTTAACCAGTCCCTGCAAACATTTACTGTCCCTGCCTGCCTCAAAGTCTCCACTATTGTCCCTAAAAGGCAAGGATTACTTGTCTTAATGACTACAGGCCTGTCGCACTGACCTCTGTAGTCATGAAGACAATCGAAAGGCTTGTGCTGGCCAAGCTGAAAAATATCACAAACTCCCTGCTGGACCCTCTGCAGTTTGCATATTGGGCCAATAGATCTGTGGATGATGCAGTCAACCTGGGCCTGCACTTCATCCTACAGCACCTAGACCACCAGGGGACATATGTGAGGATCCTGTTTGTTGATTTTAGCTCTGCATTCAACACCATTATGCCAGAGCTACTACACTCCAAACTTTCCTAGTTGACTGTGCCTGAACCCCTCTGTCAGTGGATCACCAACTTCCTGACGGACAGGAAGCAGCATGTGAGGCTGGGAAAGCACATCTCGGACCCGCAAACGCTCAGCATAGGAGCACCGCAAGGCTGTGTACTCTCCCCTCTCCTCTACTCTCTCCACACCAATGACTGCACCTCCACAGACACCTCTGTCAAGCTTCTCAAGTTTGTGGATGATACAACCCTGATTGGACTGATCCAGGATGGGGAGGAATCTGCCTACAGACAGGAATTGTCACAGCTGGCGTCCTGGTGCCGTAGCAACAACCTAGAACTCAATGTTCTTAAGGCAGTGGAATTGATTGTAGACTTTAGGAGAGCTCCCCCTCCCCTCATCCCACTCACTATCAACAACACCACAGTCATATCTGTGGAGTCTTTCAAGTTCCTGGGAACCATCATCTCCAAGGACCTTAGGTGGGGGGCTACTATCCACTCCGCAGTAAAAAAGGCCCAACAGAGGATGTACTTCCTACGGCAGCAGAGGAAGCACAATCTGCCACAGGCAATGATGGTCCAATTCTACACGGCCATCGTAGAGTCTGTTCTCACCTTCTCCATCATGGTCTGGTTTGGCACAGCCACCAAGCACGAAACCTGGAGGCTGCAGCGAATCGTCCGATCAGCTGAGAAGATTATTGCTGCAGCCTTCCCTCCATTGATGAACTGTACACTGCAAGTGCCAGGAAGTGAGCGGGCAAGATCATCTCTGACCCCTCTCACCCTGGCCACAAACTCTTTGAATCACTTCCCTCTGGAAGGCGACTCCGGATTGTCAAAGCTGCCACAGCCAGCCATAAAAACTGTTTTTATCCACGAGTAGTTGCTCTATTCAACAGTCAAAAATCTGTAGCCTCCCTTTGAGCTGGTATTTTGTTGGTTCACATGCTTGATCAATGGTGTTTTATTATTAATGTTTTATTATTATTAATGTTTAGTGTTTTCTGAGTCATTCGTAACTGTCACTGTATGTCATGTTATTACTTGTGGGCGGAGCACCAAGGCAAATTCCTTGTATGTGAATACTTGGCCAATAAACTTACTTACTTACTTACTTGGTACATGAGATATTAACAAACCATTGAAGCATAGAACAAAGCAGAAGCTTGTCTTTCATCTGGCTGCTTGAAGGAATAATCAAATTAGATCTATCCCTTATGATCCTACCTGCTAATTCACTTTTGAAAGTTATCACTGTACCTTTCAGTCAAACTTTGGAATAATTTGTCAATTATTTTAAACCTATATTCAAGTGGTAGAAGTGTCTTCTGCTTGTCAACTACATTCAAAACATTCCACACTCTTAACATCCCTGTTAAATTTTATTTCAACCTTCTTTGCTTCAAGGAGAACATTTCTCCAGTCAAGTCCTGTACCCGAAGCTCCTCACGTGGTGTCATTCTCCTTCACAAGGAGAAATTTATTTGAGGGTGGTGAATCTATCAATTCTTTGCCACAGAAGGCTGTGGAGGCCAAGTCAGTGGATATTTTTAAGGCAGAGATAGATAGATTCTTGATGAGTACCGGTGTCAGAGGTTATGGGGAGAAGGCAGGAGAATGGGATTAGGAGGGTGAGGTAGATCAGCCATGATTGAATGGCAGAGTAGACTTGATGGGCCGAATGGCCTAATTTACTCCTATTCCTTATGACCTTATGCTAAACCTCTTTTGTGCAATTTGGCGTTTTGACATCTTTCCAAAATTTGTTTTGCAAATGTTTGTCATATCTTATTGCTTCTGCACTGCACAGTTGCAAAATTAATTCATTCCCACCGCCCACAGGCAGTAATTATTGCAAGTTATTGCTTAAAAACAAAAGGCTGATGTGACTACACTTCCCTAATTTTTCAATGGGAGGCTGGTTTGGAAAGATGGGTCACTTCATAAAAGTTTAAATCTGGCTCTCACATTTAAATGCCAACCTGTTTTAAGTTCAATAGTTGATGGCTAGGATTTGTCAGGTTTTAGAAGACCAGGGAAATGGCGACCTCATATGACAGCTGAAAAATATAAATATTTTGCTCCTGCAAGAACAGAAGTGCCTCCCCAATCCCTCAAGGAAGCCCAAACAATTGCACCCTCCACCCTCGGCTATGATCATCAACTGCATCTCCATCTCTCAGTTTCAATCAGCGGCCATTGACTCTAACCATTCTCAGAAACCCTTCTGTTGCTGAACTCTGCACAATTGGTAATCTTAAGGGCCTGTCCCACTTAGGTGATTTTTTAGGCGACTACAGGCAACTAGGCTATCACCACATGGTCGCCGGGGTGTCGCCTGCATGGTCGCGAGTAGTCTCCTCAGTCGCCCAAAGAATCGTAGCGTTTTTCATGGTCGACGCTGGATTTTGAAATGTTCAAAACTTTTTGGCGAGTCGGCGACAGTTGGCTTGATGCCAATGAGCGTAGCTTAACTTCTCCTGACGTAGGTGCTGTCATAGGTTATCACCAGGATGACATAGGTTGTCGCCGGTGCTGACTTCAGTGAATTCAATTGGCGACTACCTATGTCAACCTATGTTAACCAGCGATAGGTACTGGCGACTGAATTGTCTCAAGTTGTCTTCAGTTGTCAGCGACAAGGTCGTACCTTATCGTAGCTTGTCGCGGGTGGACGTAGGTTGTCATAGGTGTGGTCGTAGGTGGACGTTCTAATGGGTCGCCGGTTGTTGGTAGTTTGCCGTAGCTTGACATTGACTAGGTGGTAGGTTGCTGTAGACATTGTTGTAGACATTGTCTTAATGGGGTCCAGTCGCCGTTTTTTCGGCGACCTGCTACGACTATGACAGTCGCTGAAAAAATGGGACAGGCTCATTACAGCAAGAAATGGAAGGAAGACTCTATAGGCCAAATCTGTCGAATTATGCAACAATCCTGCAGTAGGATAATAAATGTGTAGGAAGGAACTGCAGATGCTGATTTCAACCAAAGATAGACGCAATATGCCGGAGTAACTCAGCGGGTCTGGCAGCATCTCTGGAGAGAAGGAATAGGTGATGTTCCAGGTCGAGACCCTTCTTCAGACTGAGTCAGACTGAGAGACAGATGGTGATAGGGAGATATAGAACAAATGAATGAGAATATGCAAAAAAGTAATGATGATCAAACAAAGGTGGAGCCCACAATTGCCCATTGTTGGCTGTGGGCTAGGTGATAACAAAGTTATACAGACAATGAAACTGAACAGGACGACAGTGAAACTAGTATAAAGACTGGGCTTTGGCAGGAACGGAGATAGAGGGGATGTAAGGGTTACTTGAAATGAGAGAAATCAAGAATCATACTGTTGGGTTGAAAGCTGCCCAAGCAACATAAAAAGCAACATATTGCTGTTCCTCCAATGTGCAATGGATGAGGCCCAGGACAGAAAGACCAGTATGGGAATGGGAAGGGGAGTGCAAAACACTTTGTGTGGCAAACAGGAGATCACGCAAACTAAGCAAACGTGCTCAGCGAAACAATCGCCAAACCTACTTTTGGTCTCGCCGATATATAATAGTCCACGTCTTGAACAATGGATAAAGTTGCTGAGGTTGGTGGAGGTGCAAGTGGACCACTGCTTCACCTGAAAGGACTGTCGGGGTCCCTCGACAGAGTTGTGGGAGGACAGATGTTCCATTTCTTGCAATTGCAGGGGAAGGTACCTGGGCTGGGATTGGTTTGGGTGGGAAGGGATGAATTATCTAGGGAGTTGTGGAGGGAACGGTCTCTGTGGAAAGTAGTGTAGATGGGAGACGTGGGTAGTGGTGGGATCCCGTTGAATGTAGCGAAAATGTCAGAGGGTATGAGCTGTGTGCAACGGCTGATGGGTGAAAGGTGAGGTGTGGTGCCTGTCCCTGTGGTGATTGGGGGGAGGGGGAGCAAGAATGGAACTGTGGGGTACTGAGAGACACATGTGAGGGCATCATCTATGATAGAAGAAGGGAACCCCTGTTTCCTAAAGAATGAGGATAGCTCAGATATCCTGGTATGGACACCGCTTCTTGGGTGCAGATGTAGTGTAGTGGATGTACGGAGGACCCTAAAAGGAGTGAATGCACGAAAGGCGGCAGGCCCTGATAACATACCAGGGCGGGTGCTCAGGGAATGTGCTGATCAGCTGGCACATGTCCTTACGGACATATTTAACACCTCGCTGAACCAGGCTGTCGTCCCATTATGTTTCAAGACTGTCACCATCATACCAGTGCCAAAAAAATCCAACATATAATGTCTCAATGACTACCTCCCTGTAGCACTCACCCCCATAATGATGAAGTGCTTCGAGAGGCTGGTCAGGGACCACATTACCTCCAGACTACCCTCCACACTTGACCCATACCAGTTTGCTTACAGGCCAAACCGCTCCACAGAGGACGCTATATCCTCCATACTACATCTAAGCCTGGAACATTTAGAGGAGAAAAACACCTATGTGTGAATGCTGTTCGTGGATTTCAGTCAGCATTCAACACCATTATCCCCCAGCACCTGATAAGCAAACTGGTTCCATTGGGCCTCGGCACCCCCATGTGTAACTGGCTACTGGACTTCCTCACTGACAGACCCCAGTCTGTGAGGGTTGGAAATAACACCTCTAACACCATCTCTCTGAGTACCGGCTCCCCTCAGGGCTGTGTCCTGAGTCCACTGCTGTTTACCCTGATGACTCACGACTGTTGTGCCAGGTTTAGTACAAACCACATCATGAAGTACGCAGATGACACTACAGCGGTGGGCCTCATCAGGGACGACAATGAGCTGGCTTACAGGGAGGAGGTGAAACAACTGGTGGACTCGTGCAATACGAACAACCTGATCCTGAATGTCGAAAAATCAAAGGAGGTCATCGTCGACTTCAGGAAAAACTGGCACAGTCCCATACCACTTCATATCAATGACAGCGATGTGGAGGTGGTCAGTAGCACAAAGTACCTGGGGGTGCAGGTCACTAACAGTCTGACCTGGTCGAATAACATCTCATCAACAGTTAAGAGAGCGCAGCAGCGGTTGCACTTTCTGCGCCGGATGAGAAGAGCTCACCTCCCCCATCCCATCCCCACTACTTTCTACAGGGGCACCATAGAGAGTATTTTGACCAGCTGTATCTCTGTCTGGTTTGGGGACTGTAGAGCCTCTGACTGGAAGTCCGTGCAGAGAGTGGTGAGGACAGCGGAAAAAATCATCGGGACCTCTCTCCCCTCAATCGGGGATATTGCGACCAAATGTTGCGTGTCTAAGGCCAGCAGTATTATAAAAGACCCCACACATCTCCATCACGGACTGTTCACTCTGCTGCCCTCGGGCAAAAGATATCGCAGCATAAGGAGCAGAACATCAAGGTTCTGCAACAGCTTCTTCCCACGAGCCATCAGACTCCTGAATGCCATGTAATGGGCTGCCACCATTGTCTATTTATCCTTTTATCCTTTTTATCCATTTTATCCATGTCTATCCTTCTGTTAATTTATCGTGTTGCACAGGGAGCCAAATGCAACGTAATTTCGTTTGGAACTGCATATATCAATGTATTTCTAAATGACAATAAAGTTTGTTTGACTTTTTGACTTTGACTTGAAATGTAATGAATATATATCATCAAATAACTTTCAAAAGGAGTGTTGCAACTTTAAGAATTGCCTCACATGCTGGGCAGGATGTAAGTTGTTTAATGTGCAGGTCTAATTGATGTGCTAATGGCATGAATGACATGTGTAATCAATTACGTAGATTTGTATATTTAACCATTATTACATCATGTTTGCATTTGCTCTTACATATCTGGGGAAGCGGAGAAAGGCCCATGATATCAGATGGTAATATTGGAACGAGCTTATATGCAATCATTAGACTCTAAATTCTGGAATTATTTCCCTTGTTGATATACTGTATCTCTTCCTACGTTTTGCTCACTCTTCCCAAAATTATGAAATAAAAACATCAGATTCATTGACTATATTCTCAATTTATTTAACGAGGTGACTATAAGTGCATGAAATGTAAATCCCTATTTTAAAGGAATGTTCTTCAATGCATAAATAGATTAACATCAACAAATCATCCAGTTATGGGGAGAATGCTAAAAATATGTCTTTATTAAACTTTCCAGAAGTGTCTAAACAAAACGTTGTCTTTGGTCAGGTAAATGTGATTGAAAAAAATAGGCCAAATCACAATCAAAGTTGTAAGATAAAGGAATATCAACAAAATACATTACTTACACTGATATCTTCCAGATCCAAATTATTGAGAATAATACTGTTGCGTTTCCAGATTATTGGCGGCCTGTGTATTCCCTGAATTGAACATGTTAGGACTGCGCTCTGTCCCACTGTTGCAGTGGTGACACTCACTTTTTGATCTTCTTCCAGACTCAACTGAACCACCTCTGGAAAAAATAATATTATTTTTATGGTTAGTTGACGATACAATTAAACATTTTGAGTTTAAAAATGTTTTCAAAAAGTTATCAGGAAACATAGAAAACATAGAAACATAGAAATTAGGTGCAGGAGTTGGCCATTCGGCCCTTCGAGCCTGCACCGCCATTCAATCATTCAACGCAGTATCCCATACCTGCCTTCTCTCCATACCCTCTGATCCCCTTAGCCACAAGGGCCACATCTAACCCCCTCTTAAATATAGCCAATGAACTGGCCTCAACTACCCTCTGTGGCAGAGAGTTCCAGAGACTCACCACTCTCTGTGTGAAAAAAAGTCTTTCTCATCTCAGTCTTAAAGGATTTCCCCCTTATCCTTAAGCTGTGACCCCTTGGCCTGGACTTCCCCAACATCGGGAACAATCTTCCTGCATCTAGCCTGTCCAACCCCTTAGGAATTTTCTAAGTTTCTATAAGATCCCCTCTCAATCTCCTAAATTCTAGAGCGTATAAACCGAGTCTATCCAGTCTTTCTTCATAAGACAGTCCTGACATCCCAGGAATCAGTCTGGTGAACCTTCTCTGCACTCCCTCTATGGCAATAATGCCCTTCCTCAGATTTGGAGACCAAAACTGTACGCAATACTCCAGGTGTGGTCTCACTAAGACCCTGTACAACTGAAGTAGAACCTCCCTGCTCCTATCCTCAAATCCTTTTGCTTTGAAAGCTAACATACTATTTGCTTTCTTCACTGCCTGCTGCACCTGTATGCCTACTTTCAATGACTGGTGTACCATGACACTCAGGTCTCAACCTTCAAAGAACAACTAAAGTATTTATCTTTCATTGAGATAGGCTAATTTTGTGCATGAAAAGCCTTTTACTCTATATATACATTTGCAGTGAACTGTAAGAGAGTTCAGAAATTAAATGAAATTGATATTTCCAACATATTTAATTATTCAGAGTTGTAACTATGGATAACCATCAAAACCAAGAGATGCAACTATTTTTCCACTCTCAACAGAATATATTGTCAAAATAAGTTAATTAATACGCAGTAATTCAGTAAGACCTGCCTTTGCTATCGCAATAGCAAAAAAATGAGATTAACAGGTCAATTATTTTTCTGCCATTGTGATGTGCCCAAGTATTAAAATAACTTTAATAAACTCATTTTATATTGATGTTCACAAGGCAAAACGTTTTGATGGAATTGTCGTGCAATTCATTCCTCCCAAACAAACAATATTTTTCAGGTTATTTTTCTCATTCTTGTTTTTAGATAATTATAGGAACAAAGAAAATTCAAATAGACCATTCAACTCAAGCCTGCTCTGCCATTCAGTATGATCATCGCTTTTCCTTTATCTCGACATGGAATTCCCACTCTCTTCTCTCACCTCTTGAAATCTTTCTTGCCCGGCAGCATGGGTATACGGGAATAGTTTTCGATTATCTTGGTCGGCATTGACGAGCAGGGACGAAAGGCCCATTTCCATGCTGTCACTATAATTCTAAATCCATCTGTCTCTTTCTTAAATATATTCAGCAACATGCCTTCCAGTACCATTTGTGGTGGAGAATCCTACGGATGCCCCACTATAAATGAAGTGAATTCTCCCAAATTTGTTGGGGAATTACTCTTGTTGTCCAGGCTATTATTGAATGTTCAGCCAACAATACTAAATAGGGATCTTCTGCACATGATCACATTGCTATTTATGGCAGCATGACCTAGGACTCGGAGCTTGTGCCTCAGAGCCATTCTTAAACAATGTACCTGTTTTGTATATACACAGTGGGGAATTTGCAATTTTACACAACCAACATTTTGGTATCCATGTGCTGCAATTCTGAATTCCTCAAAAATCTGATCCCAAATTACATTACCCCATATCTACTGCAATTCATGAAGAGACTGATGATGGATGTATTGAAGATGTATTGAGATTCTGAATGAGTTAAACAAACTAATAGAGAAGGATCTAAAAGGCTAGCTGTACTTAAAGTGGATCAATCAACTGATTAAATTAGGCTGTGTTTAAGTTTCGCCCAGGGAAAGAAGTAAATGGCAAATCTGCAAGGTGTAATCTTCTAAGCATTCAAGGATGGTGCTAAAGGACTGGAAAATCGCATGTGTCACAATCATGTACAAAATTGAGTACAGAGATAGACCTTATAACTACCGGACAGTCAATTAACCTGAGGGTGGAATAGGTTGCTGTATCAACAATTGAGAACAGAAGGAGCAATTACTTGGATTGATTGAAGAAACCCAGCATGGATTTGATAAACTGCAACTAACTCACCCAATTTATGTTTTGATTAACTGAGAGCAACATTGAGGAACATATTGTTGATGTGGTCAAGATGGAGATGTAAAAGACGTTTGATGATATGCAACATCAAAGGTTTCATCAAGATTGAAGTACGGAGAATAAAAGGGCTGTGGTGCTATGGATAGAAAATTGGCTCAATAACAGAGTAAGAAGCAAGCAGGCAGAGTAGATGGAATCTGTTCCCATTGCCAGGAGGGCAAAAGAACAGGGGATATTGAATGGATGCTAGAAATCAAAAGAGACATGATGAAAAGTTTCCAATTAACCAAATGTAGAAAACTGGCCGAGTCACAGGAAAAATCAATAGCAATTTTTCACATCGGAGAATAAGTGCTGTGGAGTTGTTGAAATATTGGTATTAGGATCGCTACTATTCTTGATGTTTTCTTAATGATTAGAACTTTGGTGTGGGTGGAATCATTTCCAAATATGCAGATGAGACAGAGGAGTTTGTGAATCCTGAGGAGGATAAGGCATAGATAGGGGTAACAGTTTGTCTTATGCCAAAGAGAATACTGATGGTCTTTAGGTTAGTTGAGTGTAAAATGAATGTTGGGAACAAAGCACTAAAACTGCTCCAATCTTAGTTTGGTGTGAAAACAAAGTAAAATGTTTGAAGCTGAATAATGTAAAAGATTATTACTTAATAATAAAAATAAAGCATTGTTATTTTTTGGCTTGCTGGTGAATTTTCCCCTTGTGCCAGACATGGTGAGGCAGCTTTATGACCTGCAGCATGATTGTGACTATGGAGCTTCACCCAGGAATCACAAAAGGAATATCAATCTGTGGCAGGAACTGCAGAGATGGAATTGAAATCTGACAGTCAGAACATGTAAAGAAGGGATTATGGCAGTGAATGACCCTGGGGGAAAGGTAACTCTGTCGCAATTATAGCTTTATTAATTTTGCATTTGGTTTATGATGTTAATATTTAATAAAACATAGATAGTAAAAGAGGTAATTATTACCATTGACAGTTATAGCCATGGGAATGCAGGAAAACAAATAATAGCTGGATTACACACATAAATATTTTGGTAATCCGATGATTTTACAGCTGACTCAATGAGAAGTTAATGTTCATAAGTTATTGGAATTGAATTAAACCATTCGGCCCATCAAACCTACTCCCCCATTGCCAGAGTGAGTCCACACACAAACTGGAGGAACTGTAACTCATATTCCGCTTAGTTTACAACCCATCCAGCACAGTTTCTCTCTCCCGCCTTCTTTTAAAAGTGGGGTTTCATTGGCTACCCTTCCTACATACAAAACAGCACAGCACAAGAACAGGCCCTTCAGTCCACAATGTCTGCGCCAAACATAATGCCAAGACCATTTACCTACACTTAACCACATACCTCCATTCCCCACATACCCATATGCCTATCCATACATCTCTTAAATACCTCTATCATATCTGCTTCATCCACTACCCCTAGCAGCTTGTTCCAGGCACTCACAACCCTCTGTGTGGAAAACCTGCACATCTCCTTTAAATGTTGCCCCTCTCACCTTAAAGCTATGCCCTCTACTATCTGTTTTTTTTTTCCATCTGGGGAAAAAGATTCTGACTGTCTACACTATATATTTTTTAGATCATAACTCGACAGCCAGGAGATGCACAGTGTTGCAGCGGTAGTTGCTGCTTTACAGAGCAAGAGACCCAGGTTCGATCCTGACTATGGGTGCTGTCTGTAGGGAGTTTGTATGTTCTCACCTTGACCGCAGGTGCTCCAGTTTCCTCCCACATTCCGAAGGCGTGCCGCTTTGTAGGTTTATTGGCTTTGATACAAAATATCCCTTGTGTGTAGGATAGTGCTAGTTTATGGGGATTGCTGATTGCCATAGATTCAATGGGCTTAAAGGCCTGTTTCTGCGCTGTATCCCTAAACTAAACTAAACTAAACCCAATGGTATGAACATTGAATTCTCCAATTTTAGCTAATTCTAACAACCATCCCTCCACCTCCCCACCCCCCTCCTTGCCTGAGTCCATCTATTCCTTGCCAGACTTTGTCCTGTCTCTCCCTTGTCCCAGATTTCATCCTACCCTCTCTCCCTACAATCAGTCTGAAAAAGAGTCATGACCCAAAATATAATCTATTCACGTTCTCCAGGGAAGCTGCCTAACCCACTAAGCAAGAGAAAAACTGCAAGTTCTGCAATGAGACAGGTTGGACCATCAGGACCACACACTGGTTTATGGAAGGACTGTGCTGTAGTCTGATAACAGCCTTCACTAGTTCCCGAATTTACTGGTATGTACTTACGAGCTTCTGTATCTTCTAATGGACAGGAAAGGAAAGAGGGAATAACAGGGATGAAAAAGGTCCTTGATTATGTCAACTGCTTTTCCAAGGTAGTGCACAGTGTAGATGGATTAGACAGTGAGGAAGCTGGTCTATGTTGTGGACTGGGCTACATCCACAACTGTGTAATTTTTTGCGATATTGGGAAAACCTGTTGCCAAACCAAGATGGTTCCAGCTTCTGGATCATCATACGAGGTGTGGCAGAGTACTTGTCAATTGAAAGTTTGCGTGCTGACAAAGAAAGGCTGACTCACTTGGATCTCTTCTTCACATTCAGGCTAGTCTAATCAGCAGAGTCAGCTGAAAGTAGAAGTGAACCACTGCACGTACACACAAATGGCAGCAAGTGGCAAGTTGTTTCACCACAATGTCATGTAAATATACTATATTCTGTTCAGCTCCTGCTGCAGAGGCCATGCAACCCTTCTGTTGACAATTCAAGCACCTTGATGATCTGACCCTGATTCTGCTGGCTGATTTCTGCAGCAATGAAGGCAGAATTTCCCACCAGACCAAGGGGCAACACGGTGGCGCAGCGGTAGAGTGGTTGCTTTACAACGCCCGATGCACGGGTTCAAACCTGACTGCTGGTGCTGTCTGTACGGAGTTTGTAAGTTCTCCCTGTGGGTTCTTTCTGGTGGCTTTAGTTTCCTCCCACATCCCAAAGACAACATCCCAAAGTCTGTAGGTTAATTGGCTTCGGGAAAGATTGTAAATTGTTCCTAGTGTGTAGGATAGTGCTAGTGTATGGGAATTGTGTACGGTGGTCAGCATCCTTGCTGTATCACGAAACTAAACCTGTTTATCATGTCATTTACAGTGGCTTGCAAAAGTATTCATACCCCTTGAACTTTTCCACATTTTGTCACGTTACAACCACAAACGTAAATGTATTTTATTGGGATTTTATGTGATAGACCAACACAAAGTGGCGCATAATTGTGAAGTGGATCACTTGAACAGTATGCAGTTCCCTGGACTGCTGTGGTGGAGAGCCGGGTCCTGCCGACTGAGCGGGGCTCCCCGACTTCCGTGCTTTTTCCCGGTCCGTGTTACGGGTGCTGCCGGTTCTGCGGACAGCTCCAGGGATGTTGGTCGCTGACTTCTCTCAGAAGTCCCGCGTTCCTGACAGGCATGCTTCAGCGCAGCCTTCTTTTTTGTTCTTCTGTCCATTGTTTTCCTGTAAGTATAATCAAGTGCAGAAAAACTAACCAGCTCAAGGTTAGTGAAACTTACCTGAGGGCCTTTTTGAAGCTGTCAGCAGAGGAGCACACTCCCCCCCTCCAGCTGTCGTCTGCAAATGCAAGCGATGATATGTCGCGCATGCGTGCTGGCGGGGTCTTCACGAAGTCACTCACGTGACTCCGAAGTAAAATGTCAGATTTTCAGTAACTGGGTTTGGTCTAGTAACTAGTCAGTTTAACATTCAAACCCATCTGGTGGAACATGACCAAGAACTTTCTGAAGTCGCAATGCTGCGACAGATTTAAAAAAAACTTTGCAACTAATTACCATTTTACTATATGTCTCATTATTGCATCAAAAATTATAACTCTCCATAATTTCTGATGATACTGTGTTAAAATCACTCCACAGTAGTTTTCTTTTACTTCACTAAATGGGTATCAATTGTCATAGGCAAGTACATTTCCAGAATTACACACGTCAAGCGTTTTTACTCTTTAGTTCATGTCTGCTTTGTTTTTGAGCATTTTTGCCCTCACCCTCTACTTCAATGCTTTTATTTGTCTTAAAAATAAAAATTTCCTTCCATTCAAGGACCAGGGGAAGAGCTGCGCCATAAATATTTTTATTTGCACCTAGTGCTGCTGGCAATACCTTGTTAAGTCTGCAGCTCTGACTTACACAATAAATCATGAGCTGAGTTGTCACACATTACCAACGTCCTGAATGACCCTCAGCACAAACTTGCTGACCTGCTGAGTTTCTCCAGCACTGTGTGCTTTGCTCAAGATTACAGCATCTACAGTTCCTTGCATATCCTTGACAACTTTATCACTTTTGACAACTGTAATTCTTCAGAATCTCATCCTTATCAGCAGAAGACAGTGTGTGTTCAGCAGGCTCTTAACCCATAGCACAATGACACAGCTGGTACAACTGCATGCCCGACAGTGCCAGAGACTTTGATCCAATCCTGACTTCTGGAGCTACCTGTTGAATCTACAAATGCTTCCTTTGACCATGGAAGTTTTCTCTGGGTGCTCTGGTTTCCTCCCTCATCCCAGTGACATTATGAGATGGTAGGTTAATGGACAATTGTAAATTGTCCTTAGTGTGTATTTGATGGTAGAATCTGGGGAAACTTGAAGAGAATAAAAAATGGGATTAATGTCAGATAGCCATCAGGGTATTAAACACGAAACACTCCAAGCATGCAGGTACAGCAGGCAGTGAAGAAGGCTAGTGGCATGTTGGCCTTCATAACAAAAGGAGTTGAGTATAGGAGCAAAGAGGTCCTTCTGCGGTTGTACAGGGCCCTAGTGAGACCACACCTGGCATATTGTGTGCTGTTTTGGTCACCACATTTGAGTAAGAACATTCTTGCTATTGAGGGAGTGCAGGGTAAGTTCACAAGGTTAATTCCCCGTATGGCTGGACTGTCGTATGTTGATAGAATGGAGCGGCTGGGCTTGCATTTGGAATATAAGCCTGGAATTTAGAAGGATGAGAGGGGATCTTATTGAAACATTTTAAATTATTAAGGGATTGGACATGCTAGAGGCAGGAAACATGTTCTCGATTTCGGGGGACTCCAGAACCAGGGGCAACAGTTTAAGAATAAGAGGTAGGCCATTTAGACCAGAGATGAGGAAAAACATTTTTACCCAGAGAGATGTGAATCTCTCAGAAGGCAGTGGAGGCCAATTCCCTGGATGCTTTCAAGAGAGAGTTAGATAGTGTAGTCAGGGGATATGGTGAGAAGGCAGGAATAGGTTACTGAATTGGGATGGTCAGCCATGATCACAGTGAATGGTGGTGCTGGCTCGAAGGGCCAAATGGCCTATTCCTGAAACTATTGTCTATTGTCAAATAAGATCTGAGCTATATAGACATGGGGGCATTGGTTTGTCTTTTATGCACTATTATTGTTTGTTTGCTTTTATGTGTGTGTGTGTGCATATATATATACTTGTTTATTATATTGTTTTCATAGAACTATGGTTTCACATTCCATTGTGTTGCACAAGTAAGAATTCCGTTGTTCTGTCCTGGACATATGACAATAAAACTCTCTTGACTTGACTCTTGAGATTAGGGTCAAATGAGTGGTCGATAGACAGTATGGTCTCAATTGGCCAAAGGGGTTGCTTCAATACTGTATTTTTCTATGATTATGATTCAAATGAAGTCTATTGCTGAGTGGGCAGACCAATATATATGAGAGATGAGGAGCTCAAAGTGCACATAGCTTATTTAAAGGCTCCTGACAGACTACCTCCCTGGAACTTCATATAAGAGCAGTTGGTTACTTGACAGAATCCTAACTGGTGACAGCCTTAAAGTGAAAATTATTGTTTACAACCAGTAAGACGTATACAGTCAAAACCCAGCTATCTTGCACATGCCGGAATTGTCAAGTTTAGAGTTCTATGTTATCTCATTTTCACATCCTCTTCCTAAACATTAGGGGCAATTTAGGAAGGCCAATTAACCACAGACTCAAACGTCTTTGAGATGTGGGTTAAAACTGGACCTCCCAGAGGAAACCCACTCAGCCACAAGGAGTTTGTACAAATTCCACGCATACAGCACCCAAGGTCAGGATTGAACCCGAGTCTCTGGCACTGTGAACCTACAGCTTAATTTAGTTTAGTTTAGTTCAGAGACACAGCACGGAAACAAGCCCTTCGGCTCTCCGAGTCTGCGCTGACCAGTGATCCCCGCATATTAACATTATCCTACAAACATTAGGGACAACTTACACTGATATCAAGCCAATTAATCTACCAACCTGTACGTATTTGGAGTGTGGGAGGAAACCGAATATCTCAGAGAAAACCCACGTGGTTACGGGGAGAATATACAATCTCTGTACAGACAGCACCCATAGTCGGGATTGAACTCGGGTCTCCAGCATTGCAAGCGCTGTAAGGCAGCAAATCCACCACTGTGCCACTGTGCCCTGCAGCTTTACCAGCTGTGCCACTGTGCCATCAAGTGTTGGTTGACTAAATGTGCATTTCAGTCATGTTGGCCTGGCTCTGCCAATGCTGTCACTCATCTTTCAGTGCACCCACTGGTTACAAGAGCTAAATTACAAAGCTTTTAATACAGTATATTGCTACCGTAAAGTAAGAGATTTATATCATTTAAAGTGCACACAAATATTTGAAGCCGAAGAAGTTTTAGGTGTACATTTCCTAATTCATGGATTTTAAATTTTTCAAGAGTTTGCAATCCTTCAAACTGAGAATAAATTATGCATGGGAAATTTGGATGTCTTTGCCCAGAAAATATTTTTGAAGAGGAGAATATTTAAATCAAAGGGAGCAGAAGCTGAATAATTATCTACAATGATCCCATTGTGGGTACTTCATTTCATTTGCTTAAATTTAATAATATTTTCTTGGACTTCAATGAATTAGACTCAAAATAATATTGGATTTTAATAAGGCCTGAAGTGACACATTACTGGATACGTCATCTGTGCCATTCTCAAGGTACCATGTTGCTTGTCATGTAAATAGCATGACTGAATACATAGAGTCATAGAGTAATAGAGTGTGGAAACAGGCCCTCCGGCCCAACTTGCCCACAGTGACCAACATGTCCCACCTGCCCGCATTTGGTCCGTATAGGGCCTGTCCCACTTACACGACATTGGCTTGCAAATTACGCAACCTCATGGTCGCTTGAGGCGTACGGGCACCGTATGCCTGCGCGGGGCTGGTCCCGACATCACGTGGGGCTCCAAAATTCTTGCAGTGGCCGAAATCTTTGCACGCCAACGGCCTGTTGGCACGCTGGCGTGTTGTGGTCGTACGCAGCATCTTGATGTCGTAAGCAGCGTCTTGATGGTGTACGCAGCATCTTGGCGGCGTATGCAGCATCTTGACGCCGTATGCCTAGCGTGTGCCGTTGCACGATGACGTCACCACCCGGCGTGGCATTGCGTGATGACGTCACCGCCCGACGCCATGCAACGCCCAATTTCAGTCGGTCCGCCTCCTGCCCAGCTGATTGGTAAGCATGACGCAAATGACGTCACACGCGAACCTAGCACGTACTTTGCGCGAACTTCGCGTGAACTCCGCTTCCGTTTGGTCACGCCAAACGCATGCAATCGCATGCAAGTGGGACAGGCCCTTAACTCTCCAAACTTGTCCTATTTATGTATCTGTCTAACTGTTTCTTAAATATTGGGATAGTCCCAACTACCTCATCTGGCAGCTTGTTCCATACACCCACCACCTTTTGTGTGAAAAAGTTACCCCTCAGATTCATATTAATTTAATAACATAGCTCACATTTTTAATCAGAAAATGTCAATGTAAGTAACTAGCATTATTAATTCCGAAAAAAATGTGCCCGACAATAAACTAAACTGAAACTGATCTGAAACTGAACCTGTCCCAGCTGTAATACCATGATGATACCTTGGAAACATGGATCACTTCCTACATCTTGGAAGGCACTTCTCAGCAAGACAGACAACAATGTTGAAATTTGCTATCACCTTCAATATGGCAACACAGCCATTGACCATCTGAGGAAAGATATGAATGTATCATGAAGGTCATGAGCCCAAACCTAACACACGGCTCATGGTCTACAAGACAGCAATGATGTCTGCCCTCGTGTACGCATATGAACGCAAACTATAGGACATTCCTCAAAGTACTTGAAAGACACCACCAATGCTGACTGTACTAAGACTTATAAATTAATTAGTGGGATGCGTAAACCAACATCACCATTAATTCATATACCAATATCCTGAGCATTGAGATTACATTGAGGTGGCTCCAATAGACAACCCATGCTGGTCATATGGCACGAGGTCACCATAGAGACATTTGAACCAAATCAAGGATGTTGCATTATCATCGACACTTGGTAATCCTTGGCCCATAACTATTTAGAATGGAGGAGGATTCAGCATTATGTACCACAAACCCTCTGTCAAGACCATACATCGGCTTGTTTCATACTTTCTCCCAAACTGTTGATCCATGGACCCAAATAGAATTGCAAATGTGCTGAATTGATAATTTGTCATACCTTGAAGTACACAAGGGTTCGACCAGAAAACATTTAATGGTGAACCAGGGCCTACATCAGAAATTACTTAGAAACACGAGGAACAAGTAAGCTTTAAAATAAAGGAATTTCAAGCAGTTTCTTTTTAAAAATAAAGGCAGACAGCATTCAGATTAGGTCCAAAATAATCTATAGCCATTAAGGCTCAGTACATGAAAATGCAACTGAAGCTAGGAGCAGGACCCCCTGTTTTAAGGCAGAGATAGATAGATTCTTGATTTGTACGGGTGTCGGAGACTATGGGGAGAAGGTTGGAGAATGGGGTTAGGAGGGAGAGATACAGTAAATCAGTCATGATTGAATGGGCCGAATGGCCTAATTCTACTCCCAAATCCTCATTTTTTTTGTGGTTCTGTTTCCTACCTTAAGAACAACTGGAGGTGTAAAAGAACGGCAGGTGGCCATATCTGGCCACCCTTGTGAGCGGAACTGTGGAACCTGTAGCGGGTGAGAGAAGCCCAGACCTGGATGATTGAACAGCGGGATTAAGGTTGTAGGCTTCATTAGGGGTTAAACATAGAAACATAGAAAATAGGTGCAGGAGTAGGCCATTCGGCCCTTCGAGCCTGCACCGCCATTCAATGTGATCATGGCTGATCATCCAACTCAGTATCCCGTACCTGCCTTCTCTCCATACCCCCTGATCCCTTTAGCCACAAGTGCCACATCTAACGCCCTCTTAAATATAGCCAATGAACTGGCCTCAACTACCTTCTGTGGCAGAGAATTCCAGAGACTCACCACTCTCTGTGTAAAGAATGTTTTCCTCATTTCGGTCCTAAAGGAATTCCCCCTTATCCTTAGACTGTGACCCCTTGTTCTGGACTCCCCCAACATCGGGAACAATCTTCCAGCATCTAGCTTGTCCAACCCCTTAAGAATTTTGTAAGTTTCTATAAGATCCCCCCTCAATCTTCTAAATTCCAGCGAGTACAAGCCGAGTCTATCCAATCTTTCCTCATATGAAAGTCCTGACATCCCAGGAATCAGTCTGGGTTGAAGGGCATTTCTCCTCATCCTAGTCCTCAAGTTGAACTGAGAAATGTAATTAACCTCCAGAATTAGCTCTTTCCTGACTCCTGTGCATTGAAGAGTTGGAGGCAAACTGAAGGTCAGATCATTGTGCATCTGAACTCCTGTTCCATTGCTTGACTTACGCATGGATGCCGTGTACAGAGCACAAACCTTCAACACCAGTGACCACTTCACATCTTCTTCCATTATCCTAATGACGGTGATGGTTGGTGCATATAGTAAAACCCCACAGATAAGAGGTTTGCTTATTTTATTTATTTTACTTTAATGTAATTAATTTATGCAATTTAGAGATGTTTATTGAATAAATACGTTATTTGTTTAAATGATTTGCGCAAGTAAAAAAAGATGAAATCTGTTTGGATTGTTATCAGATGTCTCTGATTGATACTGATGCTCACATCCCAGGAGCAAACACGAACAATGGTGCACGATTGCATTATCCATCTGAAGTAATCATTCAGTAGTCAAACACATTAATGGACCTGTCCCACTTACGTGACTTTTTCGGTGACTGTCACCCATCTTAGGTCGTTACAGGTCGCTGAAAATTTTCAACATGTTGAAAATCCAGCGGTGACCAGGACAAGGTACGACTCTTTGGGCGACTACTCATACAGGCTTCACCCCGCGACATGTCGCCAGGGTGTCGCCTGTATGGTCATGAGTCGTCTCCTCAGTCGCCCAAAGAGTCGTAGCGTCTGTCTGGTCGCCGCTGGATTTTCAACAGGTTGAAATTTTTCGCCGACCTTCAACGATCAATGATGGGTGCCGGAAGTCGCCGAAAAAGTTGGGTAAGTGGCACAGGCCCATAACTTCTGAAGGGAGTACCAAGCCTTTTCAGCCAGTTCTGTTATTCATTATTATGAGTGATCCCTGATAAAGATAATTTCCCCACCATTTTCCATATCTCTCAAAAATGGAATCTAAAAAACTTGATGCAGCATCAGTAGCAAACTTAGAAAAGACCTTCCTGTTGACAAAGGACGTCCCCTTGTCTACTGGGGTATTGATGGCTTTCTCGGTTTAACTTGGCATCATGTTCAGCACAAACATTGTGGGCCAAAGGTCCTGTTTCTGCGGAGTATAGTTTTATGTTTTATGTGCAATCCATCACAGTTTGGAGAAGAAGATCATACTTGAATTCTACAGTGCAACAGTACCGTAGAAACATAGAAACATAGAAAATAGGTGCAGGAGTAGGCCATTCGGCCCTTCGAGCCTGCACTGTCATTCAATATGATCATGGCTGATCATCCAACTCAGTATCCTGTACCTGCCTTCTCTCCATACCCCCTGATCCCTTATGCCACAACGGCCACATCTAACTCCCTCGTAAATATAGCCAATGAACTGGCCTCAACTACCTTCTGTGGCAGAGAATTCCACAGATTCACCACTCTCCCTGTGAAAAATGATTTTCTCATCTTGGTCCTAAAAGACGTCCCCCTTATCCTTAAACTGTGACCCCTTGTCCTGGACTTCCCCAACATCGGGAACAATGTTCCTGCATCTAGCCTGTCCAACCCCTTAAGAATTTTGTAAGTCTCCATAAGATCCCCCCTCAATCTTCTAAATTCTAGCGAGTACAAGCCGATTCTATCCAGTCTTTCTTCATATGAAAGTGCTGCCATCCCAGGAATCAGTCTGGTGAACTTTCTCTGTACTCCCTCTATGGCAAGAATGTCTTTCCTCAGATTAGGAAATGTATGCCTATCTGGCCCTGGGGATTTATCGGCCTTTAATCCATTCAATTTACATAACATCACTTCCCGGTTAACCTGGATTTCACTCAGTTCCTCCATCTCAAAACTGTATGCAATACTCCAGGTGTGGCCTCACCAAGACCCTGAAAACAGCAGTAGAACCTCCCTGCTCTTATACTCAAATCCTTTTGCTATGAATGCTAACATACTATTCGCTTTCTGCACTGCCTGCTGCACCTGCATGCCTACTTTCAATGACTGGTGTACCATGACACCCAGGTCTCCTTGCATCTCCCCTTTTCCTAATCGGCCACCATTCATATAATATTCTACTTTCCTGTTTTTGCCACCAAAGTGGATAACGTCACATTTATCCACATTATACTGCATCTGCCATGCATTTGCCCACTCACCCAATCTATCCAAATCACTTTGCAGCCTCCTAGCATCTTCCTCACAGCTAAGACTGCCCCCAGCTTCGTGTCATCCGCAAACTTCGAGATGTTGCATTCAATTCCCTCATCCAGATCATTAATATATATTGTAAATAGCTGGGGTCCCAGCACTGAGCTGTGGCACTCCACTAGTCACTGCCTGCCATTCTGAAAAGGACCCATTTACTCCTGCCCTTTGCTTCCTGTCTGCAAGCCAGTTCTCTATCCACATCAATACTGAACCCCCAATACTGTGTGCTTTAAGATTGTATACTAATCTCTTATGTGGGACCTTGTCGAAAGCCTTTTGAAAGTCCAGATATAGCACATCCACTGGCTCTCCCTTATCCACTCTACTAGCTACATCCTCGAAAAATTCTATAAGATTCGACAGACATGATTTACCTTTCCTAAATCCATGCTGATTTTGTCCAATGATTTCACCATTTTCCAAATGCGCTGCTATCCCATCTTTAATAACTGACTCTAGCATTTTCCCCACTACCGATGTTAAACTGGTCTGTAATTCCCCGTTTTCTCTCTCCCTCCGTCACTTTTTAAAAAGTACATTAGCTACCCTCCAATCCTCAGGAACTACTCCAGATTCTAAAGAGTATTGAAAAATTATCACTAATGCATCCACTATTTCTGGGGCTACTTCCTTAAGTACTCTGAGATGCAGCCTATCTGGCCATTCAATTTACATAACACCACTTCCCAGTTAACTTGGATTTCACTCAGTTCCTCCATCTCATTTGACCCGCGGTCCCCTGCTATTTCAGGCAGCTTATTTATGTCTTCCTTAGTGAAGACAGAACCAAAGTAGTTATTCAATTGGTCTACCATGTTCTTGTTCCCCATGATCAATTCACCAGTTTCTGTCTGCAAGGGAACTATATTTGTTTTAACTAATCTTTTTCTCTTCACATATCTATAAAAACGTTTGCAGTCAGTTTTTATGTTCCCTGCCAGTTTTCTTTCATAACCTATTTTCCCTCTCCTAATTAAGCCCTTTGTCCTCCTCTGCTGGACTGAATTTCCCCCAGTCCTCTGGTAGGCTGCTTTTTCTGGCTATTTTGTATGCTTCATCTTTTGTTTTGACACTATCCCTGATTTCCCTTGTTATCCACAGATGCACTGCCTTCCCTGATTTATTTTTTGTCAAACTGGGATGAACAATTGTTGTAGTTCATCCATGCAGTCTTTAAATGCCTTCCATTGCATATCCACCGTCAACCCTTTAAGAATCACTTGCTAGTCTATCTTGGCCAATTCATGTCTCATACCATCAAAGTTACCTTTCCTAAGTTCAGATTCCTTGTTTCTGAATTAACAATGTCACTCTGCATCTCAACTCAACCATATTATTGTCACTCTTGCCCAAGGGGCCACGCAAAACAAGACTGCTAACTAACCCTTCCTCACTACTCAATAGTCTGCTCTCTTGTTGGTTTCTCTACATGTTGATTTAGAAAACTATCCCGCATACATTCCAAGAAATCCTCTTCTTCAGCACCCCTGCCAATTTGATTCACCCAATCTATATGTAGATTGAAGTCATCCATTATAATTGTTTTACCTTTGTTGCACGCATTTCTAATTTCCTGTTTGATGCCATCCCCAACTCCACTACTAATGTTAGATGGCTTGTACACAACTCCCACTAGCGGTTTCTGCCCCTTAGTGTTTCACAGCTTTACCCATATTGATTCCACATTCTCCAAGCTAATGTCCTTCCTTTCTATTGCGTTCATTTCCTCTCTAACCAGCAACGCTACTCCACCCCCTTTTCCTTTCTGTCTATCCCTCCTGAATATTGAATATCCCTGGATGTTCAGCTCCCAGCCTTGGTCACCCTGAAGCCATGTCTTCGTGATCCCAACTGTGTAGTGTAGAAACAAGGAATTGCAGATTCAATGGTTGGACAACATCATTAGAGAACGTGGCTAGGTGGCATTTTGGGTTGGGACACTTCTTCAGACTGATGCTGTAGTGTGTTGTTTTATGATCACACCTCTCCACCAAGCCATGGTTGCCCAGCCAGATGCAACAAAATTTAAAGTGGCACTTTCTTCCCAATAACCCTCTCTGGCTAAACACCTTCCTTCACCACCTCCAGTTTAAATTCCAGTTGGAATATTTTGGAGGACCAAGTAACCAACCATGAACCAAGATTATGATGGAGGTGGAGAGAGGGTTAATGAATGAAAACGCCCATCCTAAAATGTATGATTCCAATGGGGGAGGGCTTTCTAAGAAAATAAAAATCTGTGCGTATTTTACCATTAAATGGATCCTACAGTGTAGCCACAGTAGGTTAATCTTTGAATGATTCCTTTGTGGGACACAGTGTCTGTATTTTGAGTAGAGCTAGGATAAGTACATTTATTGAACTGCTGTACATATGCTAATTTAAAACATTGTAAGGTTTTGTGGTAACATGGGAGAAGGCAAAGTTTCATACACATGCCAGCGTTCCACTAACCCAAAACTGCAAAGTATGATTTCCACCTCCTGTTGATAACATGATTGCTGCAATATTGTGCAAACCACGTAACAACAGGGGGGAGTTTGCAACACTACAACATGATGACACAAGCAATAACTACACAGCCCAAAACCAGTGATCCTCAAGAACATGGAATACAAGATAACTTCTCTATGAGCAATTACATTTCCAGAGACATGGAATGGAAGCGTGACAGCTGAGAAATTAGTTATAGGGATTTCTGGGATTCAGAGCTCCTGCTAAATGCACAATAGTGATCCTGTGGTAGGGGGCATTCAAAATGTCTATCTCATTATCTTTCCTCCTGCACTTCCTGGGCAGCACAACTTATAAAAGGTAAACTGGGCCTTGCCCTGAACCTGTATTTACAGAAAGATTTGTTGGTCGAAGAACACCAGATATAGATTAGAGTCAAGAGTCAAGAGTGTTTTATTGTCATATGTCCCAGATGGAACAATAAACTTTTTTACTTGCTGTTGCACAACAGAATATGTAAACATATGTAGTACACTGTAAACAATATGGCAAACGAGAGAAAAAAAATAAAAAGTGCAGTGTATATATACACATACTCACACATATATATGTTTGTTTTTTGAGTGTGTGCGTATGTGTATACATACTATATATATACTGTGTGTGTTTGATATATATTTGTGAGTATGTGTATATATACACACTGAATTTTATTTATTTATTTTTAATTTTTATTTTCATTTTTTCTCCTTTTTATAATATTTTCTTATTTTTTTCTATTTCTTTCCTTCTCGTATATTATATTGTTTACAGTGTACTATGTTTACATATTCCGTTGTGCTGCAGCCAGTAAGGATTTCATTGTTCTATCTGGGGCATATGACAATAAAACACATTTGACTTGACACATACACACATACTCAAAAAACAAGCAATAGTAGTGCAACAATAATAATAATAATAATAATCATCATCATCATCATCATCATCGTCATCTATATATAACTATAACTCTAATCTTGTTATCTTCCGGTTTACTTTCTTTTAACACTTGCGCAAAAACGGTACACGATACGCTACGAATTGTTGCCACCTTACTGAGCATTCTCCTGTGCTGCAAGTGTAAAACGTTTTGTTCCGCTCGGTGGTGTATTTTAAAAGTTATGAAGGTTTAAAAATCTTAAAACCGCGCATGCGCAGAGTGGTCTCCTCTCCTGTCAGTCACTGCCAGGATAGCGAAGCCACCTTCCTGCACCATTGCCACACTGATTGACCGCGTCTGCTGTCAGCAGTGGACAGAGGTCAGCGTGGCCTCTGCCGGCGCGGAGGGAGAGTGGGGGGATTGAGGGAGAGGACGGGGTAGGGAGGGAGAGGAAAGGGAAAGTGGGGGAGGTGAGGAGGGAGACTGGGTGAAGAGGGGGGATAGAGAGCTGGGGATGAGGGGAAATGAGCTGCACCTGAACAGTTGGGGGGCTATGGGTGAGTAGTGAAATATTGTGTTGGGGGAACGGGTTGCTTTGGGGGACCATGCCTCCCATGCAACAGGGACCCAATGGATTCCACTTAGTCTAGTAGCATATGTAGTTCAGAGCTTATTTGAGATTGTAGTGTTTAATAGCCTGATGGCTAAAGGGGAGAAACCATTACTGAACCTGGATGTTACAGTTTTCAGGCTCCTGTACCTTATTCCCAATGGCAGTGGTGAAATGAGTGTGTGGCCAGGATGGTGTGGGTCTCTGATGACGCTGGCTGCCTTTTTGAGGCGATAACTCCCTTTGATGGTGGGGAGTTCAGAGCCAGTGATGGACTGGGCAGTGTTCACAACTTTTTGCAGTCTTTTCAGCTCCTGGACATTCAAGTTGTCGAACCAGGCCATGATACAACCAGTCAATATGCTCTCTACTGTACAGCTGTAGAAGGTCAAGAGAATCCTCTTTGACATACCAAATATCCTTAATCTTATCAGGAAGTAGGGGCGTTGATGTGCTTTATTTATAATTACATTAGTGTGATGGGTCCAGGAAAGATCTTCGGAAATGTGCACGCCCAGGAAATTGAAGTTTTTGACTCTCTCCACCATCGTCCCGTTGATATAATCAGGATTGTGGGTCATCATCTTTCCTCATCCAAAGTCCACAATCAGTTAATTGGTTTTACTGATTTTGAGAGCCAGATTTTTGTGCTGGCACCATTTGGTCAATCGGTTGATCTCACTTCTATACTCTGACTCATCACCTTCAGTAATTCGTCCAACAACGGTGGTGTCGTCGCCGAACCTCCAGATGGAGCTCGTACTGTGTTCGGCTACACAATCATGAATATAGAGTAGGTATGTTACAAAACTTACCTTGAGCAGCGCTGCAGTTCTGTCGCTCCCCATGTGCATGACTTTGGCGCCTTTCAGAGGGGGGCGTGTTTAAAGTGCCGTTTTTCCACAGACAGGGCAAATCGATCCTTGTTAGGGGATTTCATTGTGGAAGAAAAATAGCTCTGACATTTCATTCATGAAGGTATTTTTAAATTACGCTATATTATTAGCTAGAATAATTTTAAAATCATCTTCTAAAGCCGTGAGCGCTGACAGCGGGAAGGATTTTACGTAGGGGAGAAAATAAAGTACACAGCTCATTTTTACATTAAAACGTGGTTTTTAGGAAGCCTTTAATCACATTTTCATGTTGCGAAATGGGGACAAAAAAAATGTATGAACCGGCAGTAATTTTCCTGCCGACTTCACCGCAAACTGCAACGTTCTAATCCAACGCATTCCACTAAAACCCACTCGCAATTTGATTTAAATGGCCATGAATTTACAGGAATTAAACACTAAATTCCTTCCATTTGGCCCAGAAATTCATGAAAATGAGATTTAAAAATCATGTTATATTGTGAATTATTGTGTGATTGTTAGTTGGACACTTAGGCAATTAAAAAATGTTTATCTTTTCTTAAGAAATTGATAGATGTTTAGATCTAGTAATTGAATTTTGCAATTAGCTCCAATTAGGTAACTAACTAATTAAATGCTTTAATTTCAGGTCATCCAAGTAATATTGTTTCATATTTGTTTCAGAATGCTTCAATCTATAATAACTGAAAATTTCATTGAGTTCTCTTAAATTTTAAGAAAGTTATAGGCTTTTGACTGTCCTAGATCACAGCTTTTGTGTTATGTCAATGGAAAGGCAATGGGGAACAAGATGCTAATTTCCAAGTATGAAAATGGCCATAACTTTTTTAATACTGAAGATATGAAAATGAATCAGGTGTCAAATTAAACTTATTTTTATGCTTTATCTGATGGAATAAATTGCAGACTTGATTTTTTAAATCTCAAAATGTTGTAACATTGCTAATATAGAGCAGAGGGTTGAGCACACAGCCTTGAGGTGCTCGTACTGATTGTTAATGAGGAAGAAGTATTTCTGCCAATTCGAACAGACTGTGGATGAGGAAGTCGAGGATCCAATTGCAAAGGGATGCGCAGAGACCCAGTTACGTGAGCCTGAAAACCAGCTTTAACATTTTTTTAATCAAAAATATTTATTAAAATATTAAAATAATATATACAGTACAGTAAAATACAAAACAGATCCCACCACCATAATACACGGCAAACGATAAACTACTATACAACGATGTTACACTCCATGTCAAGGATGCATTCAACCCCCTGCGGTGCCCAGCCATCCTGGAAATCCCCCAGGGTACCCGTGGACAGTGCGTATCATACTCTAACACCACCAGGGCATGGACGTAACCCCGGAAAAGGGGCAGGCAGCCGGCTCGGAGGGGATGATGGTATTGAACACCAAGCTGTAGTCTATAAACAACAGCCTGACGTAAATGTTTTCATTGTCCAAGTGGTCCAGTGCGGAGTAAATAGCCAGTGAGATCGCATCCTCCGTTGACCTGTTGTGATTGAGGTGAATTCCCTCGGTAGGTAGAAGGGGCGGTACCTCACCGCCAGGTGTTCCAGATGCGGAGAGCACGTCTGAGTACCACGAAGAGTTGACCATGAGGCAGACACCTCCGCCTCTCCCTTTCTCAGATGCCTGTGTACGGTCCATACAATAGATGGAGAACCCTTCAGGCTTGACGGCTGAGTCTGGGGAACTGGGAGTGAGCCATGTCTCTGTGAAACAGAACACCAAGCATTCCGTCAGCTCCCTTTGGTAAAACAGCCTTGACCTTAAGTCCTCCACTTTATTTTCCAGTGATTGTACATTGGCCAGGAGGATGATAGAGAGAGGGGGTTGTAGTCCCCTGCACTTCAGTCTGACTTGTAATCCTGCCCACCGGCCATGTTTCCAGACACCATGGAGGCCTCTCCGGTGTTTCCAGGTACAGGTCGGGGATTCCCCTGTGATTGGGAATTCCCTTACAGTCGGCAGCTCCGTTGCTGCCGGTACATCGCAATAGCGCTAATGCGTTTAAATGCATTAGCAGCTTGTCAGATGCATTGCTGGTTTCTGCTGTTTCTTTTATACAGGTAATCTGAGAACTACTATATTTGATGATTTTCTGCTGTGATGCTGACAACATGTCGCCACAGACAGGCGCCATCATGATAGGGCGGCATAATGGCGCAACGCTAGATTTGATGCTTTACAGCGCCAGAGACCCGGGGTTCCATCCTGGCTACAAGTCCTGTCTGTATGGAGTTTGTACATTCTCCCGGTGACTGCGTGGGTTTTCTCCAGGAGCGCCTGTTTCCTCCCACACGCCAAAGATGTACAGGTTTGTCGTAGGTTAATTGGCTTTGGTAAGTAGTGAAATTGTCCCTAGTGTGCAGATTAGTGTAGGGGTAAATCGCTGGTTGGCGCGGGATCAATGGGCCGAAGGGCCTGTTTCCAAGCTGTTTCTCTAAAGTAACTAAAATAAGGTCATAAGGTCATAAGGAATAGGAGCAGAATTAGGCCGTTCGGCCCATCAAGTCTACTCCGCCATACAATCATGGCTGATCTATCTTTCCCTCCTAACCCCATTCTCCTGCTTTCTCCCCATAACCTCTGACACCTGTACTAATCTAGATAAAGATTTAACCTTTTGGCCCTTCATCGAAAGTTTCAAATTGATATCTGACCTCCTCTGGTGGATGGAAGGTCATGATGACTGTCCTTGGACGAGCAGTTGCCCTTTCCTCCTGAGGTCCTGCAGGGGAGCAGACTTGGTCCCCAAGCATGAGCCAGGAAACAAAACCATTCCATAACTGCCCACATCTGGTCCCACTGTGGGATCACTTTTCATTTACCGTGTCCCCTCAGCGTAGGCTGGTGGTGAGAGTTAAATGGGCATCAGAAAAAAAAACCTCTCTTTTAATTCACCATTTGTGGAAATCAGGCTGCACAACGTGGTCTGTGGCATTATCACCCTATCTGGGTGTGTCAATGAGACGTATTCATCTTCTTACAAGAGCGTACACTGGAGTTCAAGAGCGTATACTGGATTTCAAGAGCGTACACTGGATTTCAAGAGCGCACATGGGACAAGGCAGATCACATGCTACACATCCTCGTTGAAGCAAAAAGCTCATCACCTGTCTGGCCTGTTTCACAAGGGAATCCCAAGGGAAACTGCCAAAATGAATAGTTGTGTTAAAGAAGGAACTGCAGATGCTGGAGAATCGAGGGTTACACAAAAAGCTGGAAAAACTCAGCGGGTGCAGCAGCATCTAAGGAGCGAAGGAGATAGGCGACGTTTCGGGTCGAGACCCTTCCTCCTAGCGAGGAAGGGTCTCGACCCGAAACGTCGCCTATCTCCTTCGCTCCTTAGATGCTGCTGCACCCGCTGAGTTTCTCCAGCTTTTTGTGTAACCCTGCCAAAATGAATACATTTGAATTCTGTTCATGTCCTTGAACAATGCAGAAAACTTTCCTAAAGTTTGATCTCACCATAAGTCTGAGACAACTTGTAATGCTTATGAGGCTGGTTTATTTAACGAAGCACTGGATAAGGATTTTAGTTTATATCCATGGAATATGTGGGAGAAAAATCTGTGAACAATCATCCTCAATGTTATGATCCCAACAACAGCTTTTAAGGCAAGCAGTATATTTCTCCATAGTGCCCTGGTTAGTACTTGTCCCTCATCAAATATCATTAATACTGATAATCTGGTCATTATATATCTAGTAGTAAGTGTGCATGAGAGGTTTCCGTTTTCTCTACACTGCTCCAGTGACATTATTTCATAAAAACACTTAATTCACTGTAAATTGCCTTTGGCAATTTGAAGCCAGTGAGTGAGCATTTTTTTAATTTATTTCTTAATGGCTTGCATTTACAAGACTGGAGATAAAAAGTATTGACACCTGAGCATTTCCATTATATTTTCAAGTTATAAATCTGCCTGAAATTCATGGGATGGATAAAATATATTGATTACTGGTACTCTTTCTGAAGAATGGAAATGCCACTTTGATTGAAGCAAGCCACTCCACGCAGAATAGTTTAGCACTCCAAGGTGACATGGTGACAAAAAACTCAAAGGAATCTAGCCCAATAAAGCTTAAGAAAGAACTGCAGATGCTGGAAAAATCAAAGGTAGACAAAGATACTGGAGAAACTCAGCGGGTGAGGCGGCATCTATGGAGAGAAGGAATAGACGACGTTTCGGGTCGAGACCCTTCTTCAGATTGATGTTGGGGGTGGGTGGTGGGAAAAAGAAAGGTAGAGGCGGAGACAGTAGGCTTGTGGGAGAGCTGGGAAGGGGGGGGGGGGGGGGAGTAGGAGGAAGAAAGCAATGTTCATACCGCTGGGGTATAAACTACCCAAGTGTAAACACCTCATATTTCGCTTGGGTAGTTTACACCCCAGCGGTATGAACATGGACTTCTCCAATTTCAGGTAGTCCTTGCTTTCTCCTTCCTTCCCCTCCTCTTCCCAGCTCTCCCACAAGCCTACTGTCTCCGCCTCTTCCTTTCTTTTTCCCGCCCCCCCCCCCCCCACAACATCAGTCTAAAGAAGGGTCTCGACACGAAACTTTGCCTATTTCTTCCCTCCACAGATGCTACCTCACACGCTGAGTCTTTCCAGCACTTTTGTCTAGCCCAATAATGCTATGCCTCCTAAACCTGTTGATGAAGTGTTCTGTCAGTACACTGAGACTCTAACCCAAAAGGTTGCTTGGATTTTGAGCACCTATGGATGGTAAACTAGGTAACATTTTGGAACAAAACCATTGTCCAGTTTGCTTACCATACAAACCCATTAATCCAATTTGAATCCATCTCTAGCACTGTCGGCTAGTTTCCAGGAGTGTGCATCGAGGAGAGGGACAATGGCTCATGGGATGGAGGTGATGTCTGCAACGGGCCTTTATGGCCAACTGCAGTTCGGACTGTGAGATGGTGTTAAAACCTGGCTACTCCTGTATATAGACTCAGTGGGCTGTTTCTATGCATTATATACTTAACCGGGGATTGTACTTATGGATGGTAAAAATCTTACTGATCTGTATGCAAAAGAAATTTCACCTCACCTTAATACACGTGTTAATAAAGGAACCATTGAACCACTGAACGAAGCAGGAGGAAGGAGAACATAAAGCTTGTAATCAAAAGGAACCCATGAAATGGTTCAGGTCCCTGTTACAGGCCCCCACACCAAGCAATATTCTTCATGCCAAGTTTATAGTGGGTCGAGGAAGAAACGTGATAAGAATGAATCCAGACCACAAATAAGAATGTTATTAATAGATGTAGTAGTGAAAGTAAGTTTCATATATTTGATCATAAATCATGATAACTCTTGACAGACCTATGTGGAGATTCCTTTATATTTTAAATGGTTAACATTAGGCTGATTTATTGAAGAGGTCAACGATAAGGATAATTTCAGGATTTGGAATCTACATCATCAACAATGTCATGGAAAATTAGATCAATGTTTGCCTGAAGGTCTGGAGACAATATAACCTATTGTTTAAATGCACACAGTCTCTTGCCCAGAGTAGGAATCGAGGACCAGATGACATTGGTTCAAAGAGAAGGGGAAAATATTTAATAGGAATCCGAGGGGTAACTTTTTCACACAAAGGGTGGTGGGTGTATGGAGCAAGCTGCCAGAGGAGGTAGTTGAGGCTGGGACTATCCCATTGATTAAGAAACAGTTAGACAGGTACATGGATAGGACACGTGTGGAGGGATATGGACCAAGCGCAGGCAAGTGGGTCTAGTGTAGCTGGGACATTGCTGGCCAGTGTGGGCAAGTTGGGCCAAAGGGCCTGTTTCCACACTGTATCACTGTATCACTCTATGACTCTGTGAAGAGTTAATGTAGGATGAAGGCCAATGAATCAATGATGTTGAATATAAATGAATAATTCTTAAAGATTGGGCACTAATCAGAACCTACCCAACTCATGTATGATCCGTATCTCTACTATGGCCCTTTGGCGTTAGAGAAAATACCTGGACCAAAAAAGCAAAGGGATACGGGTTGTTGATTCACCATCATTCACAAAATAATATAGCCTAGGTTCACTTTATGTTGTACTACACTAAAGATAAGTTACGAACACAATGATGATTTTCTCTAACAAACTATTCTGAGTATTAACAGATATAAGCTGGAAATTTAAAAACAACTTTATGGAGTGTGATTACTGCCATGCAGTGGCACATTCAAAATGTTAGCTTTGGGCTTCGTTATTACATTACAAGAAATGTTAGAAACTATTGCAATATTTATCAGACTTTCCCATCTTCTTATGATTCCTAACATTCCATGCCTTCAGTAGGATGTACAAAACTTAGTTTACATAGATGGTAACAAAGGACTGCAATATTACTGCCAATATATTTGTTGACTGCAAACCCACAGACATTCACAGTTAAGGGCCTGTCCCACTTTCACGACCTAATTCACGACCTCTGCCGAGTTTGCCCTTGACTCATACTCACAGCATGGTCGTCACGAGGTCGTTGGAGGTCGTAGGAGGTCGTAGGTAGGTCGTAGGTAGGTCGTGATGCTAGTCGTAGGTACTCGTGGCATCAAGTACGTCGGGGCGTTTTTCTAGCATGATGAAAAATGTCCACGAGTAAAGAGGTTGTGAATTAGGTCGTGAAAGTGGGACAGGCCCTTTACCTTGACTACACCTCCTCTCATACCGCCATTCTTTGCTCTCAATTTCTCCATCTCCGCCGCATCTGCTTCCCTGATGAGGACTTCCACTACGGGATCTCTAGGATCTTCAATAAACGTGTTCCACCCTATTGTTGCAGATGGAGCCCTCATCCATGTCTCCTCTGTGTCCCATAGTTTTGATCTCACTCCACTTGTACCTCAAGCAGAACAAGGATAGAGGCTCCCTGGTCCTGATCTTTCATCCCAACAGCCTACGCCTCCAAAACATAATTCTCTGGCACTTCCATCACCTTCAACATGATTCCACCACCAGGCATATCTTCCGATCCCCACCTATTTCTGCTTTCCACAGAAACCACTCACTATGCAACTCATTGGTTTGCTCTTCCCTTCCCAGCCAATCCAGCCTCTCCAAAGACACTTTCCTATACAACTGCAGGAGATACAACACCTGTACACATGTCTCCTCTCTCACTTCCATCTAAAGACCCCAGCAACCCATCCAGGTGAGACAGAGGTTCACATGCACCTCTTCCAAAGTGGCCTTCTTTACATTGGTGAGACTAGGCATAGACTGAGCATCTAGGGTTGCCAACTTTCACACTCCAAAATAAGGGACAAAAGGTCAAAATACGGGACAAATTCCCGACGGGAATTCATTGAACGACTCAGCCATGGCTGGGTGAATGACGAGTGCTGGTCTGCACACAAAGCCCAGCCGGACGGCCAGCTGAGGAGTTTTGGCCCGGGCTGTGTGATGCTCGGCCATGAGAAAGAGGGATGGTGGTGTTGGCGGTAAGCGAAGGTCCGAAGGTCGGACAGCTGGCCGGGCTGCCGACCGAATGGGGCCACGGGTCAGACCCTGCTGCTGCACTATGTAAGGATGGGTGAGGTGGGGCCGGACGTGGCGCTCTGACACGACAGTTCCATCGACCCGAGGAGTAGCAGTCAAATACGGGTGAAGGGCAGTCCCGCATGGGACAAATCTATTTAACCCAAAAGACGGGATGTCCCGGCTAACATGGAACAGTTGGCAACCTTATGAGCATCAAACACTTGCACTCTCTGTCATGGTCTGCTGGGCTACCTCCCAGTTGGTAATCGCTCAGTTTTATACATTCCATTATCGTTAAAAAAATTCTGTTGGGCAAGTGAAAAAGTCAATTTGCTGTGAATCACAAAACACACATTGCAGTCTGACATTTTTTCATACATCTCCTTATATCCACAACTCTCAAAAACATCTAAAAGGTCTGAGAGGCATTATGCTACTGCACAGTATCTGATTTTGACTATTCTTTTACCTCATTGTGTGGGAATTGTTGGGAAGACCATAAATTCATAAGTTGTAGGAGCAGAATTAGGCCATTCGGCCCATCACGTCTACTCCGCCATTCAAACTTTCCCTCTCAATCCCATTCTCCTGCCTTCTCCTCATAACCCCTGACACCTTTACTAATCAAGAATCTGTCAATCTCTGCATTTAAAATATCCATTGACTTGTCCTCCACAGCAGTCTGTGGCAAAGAATTCCACAGATTCACCACCCATCATATATAGCCCATCCTTATTCCCTAGGGATAATGTTGGTAAGCTCCATTCTAGAATTATTCCAAATGAAATGGTACAACCAAGCATTTTGTCATATGCTTTGTAGATTTGGAGTCATATAACGGATGATATATTTCTCGCCTTTAGAAGCATTATTGAATCACCTGCATTTTATGCCAACCAAGGACAACAGTCACAATTACTGGAACCAACCACTTATTTCCAATTTATTTGTTTGATTAACTGTATTAAACTTTTTCTTAACATTGGTGGAAGGCCAGCTTGTGTCTCTGCTTTATTTGTTCAGGCTTTAGTTGACATATCCAGTACCATATCTACTTTGTTACTCTGCTCACATCTCTAATGCTGGGCCTCCTTAGATGGAGGATGTCAGCTCTGACTGCAAACTGCTCAACTTGACTAGCTTGGTCACTGCAGCATCACACTGCCAATATCTTTCACAGAGGCACATCCTCACTGGCATCACTTACATTAATTATCTTATTAGCACCATGTGAAAATAAGCATCTTCCCACCTTCCCCTCTTTCCCTAGTCGAATCTCATGTTGGCCGGTGTCAAATGAGTATCCATACACTTGCTTAATTATCCCTTCGTTAAAAAAAAAATGTACACGTCAGACCTCTGATTTTTGGTTATTGTCGCAACTGCCAGTTTACTCTATCCAGGATGTCCAATCTGTGCAAATCTGATGAGAATAGCTGGAGGATTTATGCAGCATCCAATGCCCCAGTTGCACATCAACAGTAACCACCACAGCTGGTAGAGGGAGTTGCTGGCCGGGTCTGGGCCTGTGAGACAGACAGCATGAATAACCAAGCACTTTTGATGGAGCAAACCAGGAAGCAACTAGAAAATGTTGATACTTCATGTGTAATTGAGTGAATCCGTCTGACATTCCTTGAATTATTTGCTATTTAAAACAAAACCTCATAAGCAGGGATTGAAATGAGAATTTATTGACACGCTTATTTTAACAGTCTGCCAGTAATATCATGTAAGTGGAGACAAACGAGACTGTAGATGTCATAATCCGGAGCAAAAATCAAACTGCTGGCAGAAATTGCGGATCAGAGAATATCTGGCGGCAGAGGGATGGTTGACATTTTGGGCCAAGATCCTGCATCGGGATAAATTAAATTCCCAGCTTCCTAACCGTGCATGTTAGTTCTGAACAATCCGTGGGAGACAGATCTAGATAATCAGGTGTTTAAACAAGGACTGTGTTTGACAATAGACAATAGACAATAGGTGCAGGAGTAGGCCATTCGGCCCTCAATCGGTGCTATGGTGTATCCTTTAAGGATTGGGTTGGTGCTCACCCTGGCCCAGGTGTTTCGAGTCAAGCACTGGGTAAAAAGTGGCACAACATCTGAAGACAATTCGGCTGATTTACCCTCCTCCCACCATTTCATAACTTTTGAGCACCATCGTCTAAGGGGCCAATTGAAAAATAAAACAAGATCAACACTTCAAATTCACCATCTAAACAAGTCTGATTGACTGAAAGGCTATGGAACAGTACCATTCTGGAGTTGAGAGTCAGTTATCCGAAGCTCAACTGCCCCTTAATCTACAAAATAGCTATCAGTGGATTAATGGCTCAATGTTGTCTTTGTTTCTTATTGCTCTCAAACATTTCTTCGTCATGGAGTGGTTTTGATCATTCCAGCAGATCTCTGCTGCAGTTACAATGGGTTTTGTTGCAGACCTGATGCAGATTTGGAGCCTTTTAATAAATGAATGTGAGCTGTGGCATTAGAAGGTCATGTCAATCTATCAAACTCCTCTGCTGGTTTCTAAACTGCTGCTACAAAACATCATTGTATAGAGATCTAATCAACTAAAAATGTAAGCTTACACTGCACCTAGTGAGCTAATGAAGGCTGCCCTGAGAATGTCATTTACACCACGATGAATTAATAATGCTTGGATGAGCTCTGAATAACAAAGCCAATTTAGACAGGCCTTCTAACTGGCAATAGAGGGTACAGTGTAATAGAACGTGCATTATATCTTATGGATCTTCAAAAATGCCTTTGATGTACCATACCAACCAACTAAATATCAGATAGTACAGAAGTTATAAAATGCTTTATTTCTTTCTGTTGCAGCCTGCATATCATTTGTGCTCAAATATGAAGACATTTCTGGTGCTCAAATATGACACCATGGCTGTACATGTTACAACAGTAAGTACATTCTGGAGTACTAAAAAATCTTTATTCAATACTGCACAATTAACTAATACACATCTTTATTCATCGCCTCCTCTCCTGAATTTACTGATCTCACTCAAAAGGTCTGGACTCACAGATGCTAGTAGCAATCCTGTGCCATTCAATTCCTGGCAGGCAATTCAACAAGAAGATGCATCAAAGCCAGTGTTGGCCTCAACATGCAAGTCTGCAGACTTTCAGTCGGGGTTTAGCCTGACGTGAGCTAACTCAGCAAAGAACTGGACATAATCACAGAACCTTCCTGCTATAGACACAAAAAGCTGGAGTAACTCAGCGGGACAGGCCGCATCTCTGGAGAGAAGGAATGGGTGACTGTCTGAAGTCTGAAGAAGGGTCTTGATCCAAAACATTCCCCATTCCTTCTCTCCTGAAATGCTGCGTGTCCCGCTGAGTTACTCCAGCTTTTTGTGTCTATTTTTGGTTTAAACCAGCATCCACAGTTCCTTCCTACACAACCTTCCTGCTATGCCCGAATCGCTCAATTATCTCTTAGGAAAATGGAGCTGGACACACCACATAACTCTTGGTATGTTTTAACCATTCTGTAATGCTGGCTTTCAGACACAAGCTGGGAAGTCAGCTTTGGATAGTTGAGGAGAATGTTGGATTCCCAATGCACCTTTCATGGCCCCTTGACATCCCAAAGTGACTTACATCCAGTGCAGTATAGTTTTGAAGTATAGTCACTTGTGTGATGTAGGGAAGCACCAGTCATTTTTTACAGAGCCATTGCCAACAAAGTGATAAAGAATTGAAATTGAAAATGTTGGAAAAAACGCAGCAAGTCTGATGGATTCAATGGAAAGAGAAACAGTAAACATTTTGCGGACCTTAAATGTTGTCTCTTTCTCTTTCCATGGGTGATCCGCCATTGAAACCAACAGCAAGGATCAAGAAACGTAAGCAAGAAAGAATAGGTCGATAGTGCTTGCATTCATTGGAATTTAGAAGGATGAGAGGGGATCTTTCAAAAACATATAACATTCTTAAAGGATTGGACAGAATAGCTAGATGCAGGAAGTATGTTACTGGTGTTGGGGGAGTCCAGAATCAGGGGTCACAATATAAGAATAAGGGGTAGGCCATTTAGGACTGAGATGAGGAAAAACGTTTTCACCCTGAGAGTTGTGAATCTGTGGAAGTCACTGCCACAGAATGGCAGTGGAGGCCAATTCACTGGATGTATTCAAGAGAGAGTTAGGTATAGCTCTTAGGGCTAACGGAATCAATGAATATGGGGAGAATGCAAGAACGGGGTACTGCTTTTGGATGAGCAGCCATGATCATATTGAATGGCGGTCCTGGCTCGAAGGGCTGAATGGCCTACTTCTGCATCAATGTTTAATATGCGTACCAGCTTATGTGTATCAGCACCTTTTTGTCCACAAAAAAAGCACTGCCTGGATTACTGAATATAGTTAGAAGGAGAGGTTGGACAAACTTGGATTGTTTTCTCTGGATCTTCAGAAGCATCACGATAGAGGTATATAAAATTACGAGTGACAAAGACAGACCAGGATAAAACATGGCTTTCAGATGAGAGGCAGTAAGTTAAAGGGAGATGTTTGAAGCATTTTCCTTTACACAATGTACAGTGTAGAGGCACAGCATGGAAGCAGGCCCTTTGGCCTACCAAGTCCACGCCGACCATCGATCACCCGTTCACACCAGTACAATGTTATCCCACTTTGTTATGCACTCCCTATGGACAATTTACAGAGGCCAATTAATCTACAAACTGGAGAAAATCCATGCAGTCACAGGGAGAATGTGCAAACTCCACAAAGACAGCACCCAAAGTCAGGATCAAACCCGGGTCTCTAGCACTGTGAGGCAGCAGCTATGCCACTGTGATGCCCAAAGAGTGGTCAGTGCCCTGAAACTCACTGTCAGAAGGTGTGGCAATGGCAAATACAATAGCTGCAGTTAAGAGGCATGTACCTGTATCTGGTTACAGAATCAGGCAGTGAATGGAGGGATATAGATGCTGTGCAAACTGATGAGATTAGTTAAATGTGGTTTATTGGTTGCCACAGACACCTTGGGCCGAAGGGCCTTCCCTGTGATGTACTATGTCCTAAAACCACAAGGTAATTTATATTCACACAGGACTGTGGTATGGTGGCGCAGCAGTTGAGTGCAGTGAAAAGAAAAACAAGATATTAGAGCAAACACAATTTTCTAAAACTGGTCCAAAATTGTGTTTAACATGTTGTCTTGTTTTAGCACAATCTTTTTCCATTCACTGCATTGGATTATTTATGTATAATGTATGTTTTATATATTTGTCGTGGTCAATGTGCGTGTGATGCTGCAGCAAGCAAGATTTTCATTTTGCCTGCAACTCACCACGATTGTACATATTACAATAAACTCAATTTGACATGAAACACTATTTCACTTCGACATTCACTCTAACAGAAAGGTTTCTGAAGAAATATTATTCCCTGGTACCCGTGAAATTGCATTGCGATCAATCACAACTACGTTGGAAAATTGTGTTTTCACAAAATGTTGGAGAAGATAAGGTTTGGTGATTAGTTTGAGAACAGAGAGTTGAGAATAGAATACTGTAGCAAATGTGGCAAGTGCAAGATTTCAGCATACAAATGACCTTATTAAATTTTAATAGCAGTAAATTAGCATTTTGTATCACCCACGATCAAAGCTATTTCTCTTCTGATATTCCCAGAACAGGGTTTTTGGATTTGCCTGTGTGACGCCTGTAACAATTTCAGTAAGGCGCAGGTTTGATCAATGACCTGTTCTCAGGGTTGCCTTCATTTAACCCAACCTTTAAACTAATATTCCACAAGTTAGCACCACTCATTCAACTCCTCGGGAGTAGTGCTGCTTAACAAATGGATGCTTCACATCTGGCTGTGGGTGAGGGGCACAGGAGAATCCACCAGAGGCATCGGGACAGGCTTGTCAGGAACAATGCCCCGACAGGAGAGTCAGGCATTCCTGGCAGGACGTGTCTGAAAACAGATGATCGGTATGCAACTTGGAACTGTGTGCAGCAATCTGTGAGATGTTGATCAGTGGTAGCAGCTTCCAGGCCTCAATGAACAAAACAGGCACAAGTCTGAGCCTCTATTGATGGTCACAGATGATCACAGACCTCAATGAAGAAAGAGAATGCCATGTGAGATTTGGTCTTTTAAGTAGCAAGGTTTCAGGGGAAGCAGGATACGTTAATAAGTTGTTTGCTCTGTAACATCATTTTATGCTTCAAGCAAAGTTCCCAGAAATACACACAACTGTGAGCTAATTGTCTACTGGTTTTCTCACTGGAGCAAGGAACCTTTCATGCTTAACGTCTCTAATGAATTGGAAAGAGTGCACTGGTTGACATTGAAGAATAAAATGCCCTAGAAAGCCAAAACTGAACTGGGGCTGTTTTGCTGGTGTTTCCTTTTTCAACACATTGGACTAGTTCTCTGATCAGATACAGAACAGTACAGCAAAAGAACAGGCCAACTGAACATGCTAAACATGATGTCCAGACCATCTCTGATCTGCCTGTATATAATCCATATTTCTCCATTCCCTGTATATCCATTTGCCTCTCCAAATGTCTCTCAAAGGTCACTAATGTATCCGCCTCAACCACCACCAAAATGCATTCCTGGCATTATCACCCTCAGTGGGGAAAACTTGTCCTGCACATCTCTGTTAAACTTTGCCTCTCTCACCTTAAGCTATGCCCTCTAGTGTTTGATTTTTCCATCCAGGTAAAAGGTTCTGACTACCTTCCGCCTCTGTGCCTCTCATAATTTTATCTAATTCTATCAAGTCTCCCCCGCTAACTCCGGCGTTCCACACCTTCAACTAATATTGCTGATCAGTTTTGCTAATTTCAGGACCTGATTGGTATATTTGAAGAATGATTGAACTTCTGTCCTTGGCTGCAAGATACAGCAAATTGGGATCAGGACAGAGTGGAATTAAAATAGTACTGAAGGGGGTAAATGACTGGCTTTACTTTCACTGTTCTGTCTCCTCCTCAGCACCCATTACCATCACACCGGGAGAATTATAATTGGGGCAATAGACAAAGCGATTATTATGGTGTGCTTACAATCTCATTCTTTACTGTTTTTATCCATTACTCCCATGATGTCATGATTTCCAGAAATGTTCTCGTTCCTCTGGTTGTTTGTCTTGCCAAAATTGTGAAACATTCACTAAAGTAACCGCCCCTCTATTAAAATCAAGTCATGAGGTCATGGGTTAGGAGTAGAATTAGGCCATTTGGCCCATCTAGTCTACTCCGCCATTCATACATGGCTGATCTATCTCTCCCACCTAACCCCATTCTCCTGCCTTCTCCCCATAACCTCTGCCTTAAAAATATCCACTAACTTGGCCTCCATAGCCTTCCGTGACAAAGATTTCCACAGATTAACCACCCTCTGACTAAATAAATTTCTCCTAATCTCCTTCCTAAAATAATGTCCTTTAATTATGAGGCTATGATCTCTAGTCTTTGACTTTCCCACTAGTGGAAACATCCTCTCCACATCCACACTATCTAAGCCTTTCACTATTCTGTACGTTTCAATGAGGTCCCCCCCTCATTCTTCTAAAGTCCAGCGAGTACAGGCCCAGTAATAACAAACGATCATCATAGGTTAATTTACAAATTCCTGGGATCATTCTTGTGAACACAAATTTGCTTAATTAACTATAATTTAATCACGCTGCATCATTGAATAGAAAATAATGGCACTGGAAGCCATTGAGTGGCTTTGGAGCAGCATGACATGACTCCAGGATTACCACCAATACAGAATTAACTTTCATTTTGTTTCAAAAAATTATATACTTCCAACTTAAGTTATCTTTTCGAGTATAAATAAAACCATGCAGGATGATGTAAATGTGACACAATTTTGTTTTAAATGAAACAGCCAAGATAATAGAAATAATAACCATATAACCATACAACAATTACAGCACGGAAACAGGCCATCTCGGCCCTTCAAGTCCGTGCCGAACAACTTTTTTCCCTTAGTCCCACCTGCCTGCACTCATACCATAACCCTCCATACCCTTCTCATCCATATGCCTATCCAATTTATTTTTAAATGATACCAACGAACCTGCCGCCACCACTTCCACTGGAAGCTCATTCCACCCCGCTACCACTCTCTGAGTAAAGAAGTTCCCCCTCATGTTAACCCTAAACCTCTGTCCCTTAATTCTAAAGTCATGTCCTCTTGTTTGAATCTTCCCTATTCTCAAAGGGAAAAGCTTGTCCACATCAACTCTGTCTATCCCTCTCATCATTTTAAAGACCTCTATCAAGTCCCCCCTTAACCTTCTGCGCTCCAGAGAATAAAGACCTAACTTATTCAACCTATCTCTGTAACTTAGCTGTTGAAACCCAGGCAACATTCTAGTAAATCTCCTCTGTACCCTCTCTATTTTGTTGACATCCTTCCTATAATTGGGCGACCAAAATTGTACACCATACTCCAGATTTGGTCTCACCAATGCCTTGTATAATTTTAACATTACATCCCAGCTTCTATACTCAATGCTCTGATTTATAAAGGCTAGCATACCAAAATCTTTCTTTACCACCCTATCTATATGAGATTCCACCTTCAAGGAACTATGCACGGTTATTCCCAGATCCCTCTGTTCAACTGTATTCTTCAATTCCCTACCGTTTACCATGTACGTCTTATTTTGATATGTCCTGCCAAGGTGTAGCACCTCACATTTATCAGCATTAAACTCCATCTGCCATCTGTCAGCCCATTTTTCCAACTGGCCTAAATCACTCTGTAGACTTTGGAAATCCTCTTCATTATCCACAACACCCCCTATCTTAGTATCATCTGCATACTTACTAATCCAAATTACCACCCCTTCATCCAGATCATTGATGTACATGACAAACAACAAAGGACCCAACACAGATCCCTGAGGCACCCCACTAGTCACCTGCCTCCAACCCGACAAACAGCCATCCACCATTACCCTCTGGCTTCTCCCATTCAGCCACTGTTGAATCCATCTTGCTATTCCTGCATTTATACCCAACAGTTGAACCTTCTTAACCAACCTTCCATGAGGAACCTTGTCAAAGGCCTTACTGAAGTCCATATAGACAACATCCACTGCTTTACCCTCGTCAATTTCCCTAGTAACCTCTTCAAAAAATTCAAGAAGATTAGTCAAACATGATCTTCCAGGCATAAATCCATGTTGACTGTTCCTAATTAGACCCTCTTTATCCAGATACTTATATATATTATCTCTAAGTATCTTTTCCATTAATTTGCCCACCACTGAATTCAAACTAACCGGTCTATAATTGCTAGGTTTACCTTTAGAACCCTTTTTAAACAATGGAACAACATGTGCAGTACGCCAATCCTCGGGGACTATTCCCGTTTCTAATGACATTTGAAATATTTCTGTCATAGCCCTAGCTTTTTCTACACTAACTTCCCTCAATGTCCTAGGGAATATCCTGTCAGGACCTGGAGACTTATCCACTTTTATATTTTTCAAAAGTGTCAGTACTTCTTTTACTTTGAAACTCATATTATCCATAGCTACTCTACTAGTTTCCCTTACCTCACATAATTCAATATCCTTCTCCTTGGTGAATACCGAAGAAAAGAAATTGTTCAATATCTCCCCCATCTCTTTTGGCTCTGCAGATAGCTGTCCACTCGGTCTCTTCAATGGACCAATTTTATCCCTTGTTATCCTTTTGCTATTAATATAGCTGTAGAAACCCTTTAGATTTACTTTCACCTTACTTGCCAAAGCAACCTCATATCTTCTTTTAGCTTTTCTAATTTCTTTCTTAAGATTCTTTATACATTCCTTATACTCCTCAAGCACATCATTTACTTCATGCTGCCTATAATTATTGTAGATCTCCCTCTTTTTCCGAACAAGATGTCCAATTTCCCTTGAAAACCAGGGCTCTTTCCAATTTTTACTGGTTCCTTTCAACCGAACAGGAACATAAAGATTCTGTACTCTTAAAATTTCCCCTTTAAATGTCCTCCATTTCTCCTCTACATCTTTCCCATAAAACAAAATGTCCCAGTTCACTCCTTTTAAATCATCTCGCATCTCGTTAAAGTTAGCCTTCCTCCAATCAAAAATCTCAACCCTAGGCCCAGTTCTGTCCTTCTCCATAATTATATTGAAACTAATGGTATTGTGATCACTGGACCCGAAGTGCTCCCCAACGCATACCTCCGCCACCTGTCCCGTCTCATTTCCTAACAGGAGGTCCAGCACTGCCCCTCCTCTAGTAGGCACCTCTATGTATTGCTGCAAAAAACTATCCTGCACACATTTTACAAACTCCAAACCATCCAGCCCATTTACAGAATGTGTTTCCCAGTCTATGTGTGGAAAGTTGAAATCTCCCACAATCACTACCTTGTGCTTACAACTAATATCTGCTATCTCTTTACATATTTGCTCTTCCAATTCTCGTTCCCCATTTGGCGGTCTATAATATACCCCTATAAGTGTTGCTACACCTTTCCCACTTCTAAGTTCCACCCAAATAGCCTCCCTAGATGAGCCCTCCAATCTATCCTGCCAAAGCACTGCTGTAATATCTTCCCTGACTAGCAATGCAACACCTCCACCTCTTGCCCCTCCAATTCTATCACACCTGAAGCAACAAAATCCTGGAATATTTAGTTTCCAATCACAGCCCTCCTGCAACCATGTTTCACTGATCGCCACAACATCATACTTCCAGGTGTCTATCCAGACTCTAAGCTCATCCACCTTTCTGACAATGCTCCTAGCATTAAAATATGCACATTTAAGAAACCCCCCATCTCTTATTCTCTGTTTATTTCCTTTTTTTTCTTTCTCCTCTTGTGTCCGAGTGCTTCCCTTTTCTGCTTCCTGCCTCCCATTCTGTCTACTAGCTTTTGCTATTTGCATCCCTCGCCCCAACCATTCTAGTTTAAAGTCTCCCCAGTGGACTTTGCAAATTTCCCCGCCAGGATATTGGTCCCCCTCGGGTTCAAGTGCAACCCATCCTTTCTGTACAGGTCCCACCTACCCCAAAAGAAGTCCCAATGATCCAGAAACTTGAATCCCTGCCCTCTGCACCAGTCTTTCAGCCAAGCATTTATCCTCCACCTTGCTCCATTTCTACTCTCACTGTCACGTGGCACAGGCAGTAATCCTGAGATTGTTACCTTTTTGGTCCTTTTCCTCAACTCTCCTCCCAAGTCCTTAAATCCTCCCTTCAGGACCTCTTCCCTTTTTTTACCTATGTCATTGGTACCTATATGTACCACGACCTCAGGCTCCTCTCCCTTTGATTTGAGGATATCTTGGACACGTTTAGACACGTCCAAGACCTTGGCACCAGGGAGGCAGACCACCATCCTTGTCTCCCGACTGCGTCAACCCGAATGCACAAACATGTTCAGGAAATATAGCTTATTTGTAAAATGTTCAGACAAGATGCAGCACAGGATGTAACTATTAGAGCTGTTAGTTCACAACACCAGTGATCTAGGTTTGACCCTGATCTCAGGTGCTATCTGTGCTGAGTTTGCACGTTCTCCCTATGCTGTGTTTGTTTCCGTCAGATGCCCTAGTTTACTCCCACCCCAAATACATGGGGGTTTGTAGTATTATCCCCAATGTGTAGGGAGTGGGTGAGAAAATAAAGTAACACAGAACTAGTGTGAACGGGTGATCGATGGTTAGTGTAGAATTGGTGGGCTGAATGGCATATTTCCATGCTGTATCTCAAAACGTAAACAAATTACTAAAATCGCAGCTAACCAACATGGATTTTGCCTAAAAATACATTTCAAGTGTTATAAAGGTTAAATAATTAAATTTTAGTGTACAATCTTCTTAACTATCAGAAAACAAAAATCTTCGCAGCCTTAGCCCGATGATTCTAATATTCTGGAATGAGTTTAGTTACACGTTGTTAGCTCTGTTAACTTAAGTTCAAGTAAAATTGTACAACATTTAGCCTGATTTTCATCATTGCTCTTTCATCTTCTTCTCAGGCAATCCCTGGGGACAAACATGATTTGGATTTGTGCTGTTCTATGGGTTTAGAAGTGGCTAATGAGTTCCATCTGTAGACTGCCACAGTTGGGTCAGGTACAGCTTGACAGCACTGTGAGTGTGTACTGTTTGAGAAGCAGTGGCCACCTACTGCAAGGCTCCTTATAGCACTGCTATACAGACAGGAGATATTCAGTCCCTTCCCCAAAGCTCATGCTCATATTGTGTAAACATGGGTCAGGGATCCCATGAGACAATAGGAATTTTACAAATCATTAAGGAAACTTTGAGAACGTCCCTGAAGTAATGTCGCTTTCATTCTGTAAATCTCTTGCTCCGATGAAACTCAGAGCAGAGTATTTATTTGGGTAGACGTGTGGGTTGTATGAATCCAATTTCTAAATTTGCAGATCATGGAAAACTAGGATTGCGTGAGTGGGAGCTGGCAATACTCAAGTGGATGGCAACTACCTACAAGAGGACATTCCTTAACTTACTAAATATGCAATAACCAGTGAATGAAGATCAGCACAGCGAACATTTTAGTAGAATTTAAGGTAATGTGTTACTTGGAAGGTCAAAGTCAAGGCCAGATTGAAGAACAGAGGGAACACAGAGCGCAGTAGGACAAGCACTAAAAGTTGCACCAAAGGATACCAAAACCAAAAAGAATGAAGCCAATTCTTGAGATTGTTTCCAGAGGAATGAAAGGTTTAGTTTTGTTTTGTTTAGTTCATTGTCACATGTACCGAGGTAAAGTGAAAAGCTTTTGTTGTGTGTTAACCAGCCAACGGGAAGAAAATACATGATTACTGTCAAACCATCCACAGTGCACAGATACATGATAATAGGAATAATGTGAATGACGTTTATAACCATATAACCATATAACAATTACAGCACGGAAACAGGCCTCTCGACCCTTCCAGTCCATGCCAACCATGTATTTTCCCCTAGTCCCATCTACCTGCACTCAGACCATACCCCTGCATTCCCTTCCCGTCCATATACATATCCACTTTAATTTTAAATGTTAAAATCGATCCTGCCTCCACCACTTCTGTTGGAAGATCATTCCACACAGCCGCCACTCTCTGAGTAAAGAAGTTCCCCCTCATGTTACCCCTAAACTTCTGTCCCTTAATTCTCATGTCATGTCCTCTTGTTTGAATCTTCCCTACCCTCAATGGGAAAAGCCTATCCACGTCAACTCTGTCTATCCCTTTCATCATTTTAAAGACCTCAACCCTTAGCCTTCTGCGCTCCAAAGAATAAAGACTCAACTTGTTCAACCTTTCTCTGTAACTTAGTTGCTGGAACCCAGGCAACATTCTAGTAAATCTCCTCTGTACTCTCTCTATTTTGTTGACATCCTTCCTATAATTAGGCGACCAAAATTGTACACCATACTTCAGAATTGGTCTCACCAATGCCTTGTACAATTTTAACATTACTTCCCTACTCCTATATTCAATGCTCTGATTTATAAAGGCCAGCACACCAAAAGCTTTCTTTACCACCCTATCTACATGCGATTCCACCTTCAGGGAACTATGCACAGTTATTCCTAGATCCCTCTGTTCCACAGCATTCCTCAATTCCCTACCATTTACCATGTACGTCCTATTTTGATTTGTCCTGCCAAGATGTAGCACCTCACACTTATCAGCATTAAACTCCATCTGCCATCTTTCAGCCCACTCTTCCAAATGGCCCAAATCTCTCTTAGTACAATCTGCATACTTACTTATCCAATTTTCCATCCCATCATCTAGATCATTGATGTACATGACAAACAACAGTGGACCCAACACAGATCCCTGAGACACCCCACTGGTCACTGGCTTCCAACCTGACAAACAGCCATCCACCATTACTCTCTGGCATCTCCCATTCAGTCACTGTTGAATCCATCTTGCTACTCCACCATTAACACCCAAAGATTGAACCTTCTTAACCAACCTTCCATGGGGAACCTTGTCAAAGGCCTTACTGAAATCCAAATAGACAACATCCACTGCTTTACCCTCATCAATTTCCCTAGTAACCTCTTCAAAAAATTCAAGAAGGTTTTTCATGACCTTCCAGTGCAAAATGAAGTCCAGTAAAGTCCAATTAAAGATAGTCAGGGTCTCCAACGAGGTAGACAGTGGCTGAGGACTGCTCTCTAATTGTTGGTAGGATGGTTCAGTTTCCTGATTACAGCTGGAAAGAAACTGTCCCAGAATCTGGGGGCATGTGTTTTCACACTTCTATACCTCTTCCTTAATGGGAGAGGGGAGAAGAGGAAGTGGCCGGGGTGCAACCCGTCCTTGATTATGCTGGTGGCCTTGTCACGGCAGCGTGAGGTGTATTTAAGAGGGGACTGAACTAATTCATAAGAGGGAAGTCAACAGAGGTTTGTGGTAATAGATTTAGATGAGAGACAATGGAAGGAGGTATAAACACTGGCATGGACAGATTTGGCCAGACTGACTTGGAACCTGATCCCACAACGAGAGATAAATACAGGCCTGATGGTAATATCTCAATACAACATTGGTACCTATTAGATTAGATTGTCATCTAGCAAAGGAAACACAAGGATCTCTGCATCATTTATACTAGGGCAGGTGCTGAGAAATGCTGAAACCAACCACTAGTCACCATTAATCCGGCTCTTAAATATAATTATAGAATGGGTCTAAGAATCTCTGCAATCTGATTGGCTAAAAGCCGCTGCTGTACCGTGTAATTATTTTTATTGGCTAGAAAACTGATATTAATACAATACTATAGCGACACCGATACACGGTGTTGTGGTGAAGCTTTGCTGTCTGCTTGGTGCTGCTCGCGCAACACAAAATGGTGAGTGCGGGTGAGCCACAGTTTGAGTTGCTGACGGACGATGATTTATTAACATTGCTGGCAGAATCGGATGCTGCCAGTACCTAAAAATCAATAAACCTTATTTTTCCCCTCCATTTTGTACGACACACAAAATAAACCTGTGCCTGTTTTAATAATGGGGGGAAACAAGTCAAAAAAATCAATCTGCTATTTTTCAAATCATGCATGATTTGGAAAGTAGCAGATTTTTAGTTTTATTTTACTTTTTTCCCCCCATCCTATAAAACAGATGATGCACAGGTCTATTTTGGTGGAATTGTGTGCATGCCTCGTGTGTTTAAACCATTCCAAAGTTACCTTGTGTACACAATTCCTACCAATGCACTCAGACCTGTGCATCAGTTGTATACTATCCACACAAATGTTATTGCAAGAAAGTAATTGTTAAAGGATTCAAAAAAGCTTCCTCGCAGTCACACCTCACAGAAAATCCAAAGACAATCAACAGGAGCCCGAGAGCGTTTAGAATTCTGGTTTACCCTGTACCCACATTCATTAACATTAGTGATGAGACTCTAGCTTCCCCTGGTGAGAAAACACCAGCATGGTTTGATAAAAATGACTAGCAGATTATTATTTGATCATAACCCCAAGGCATTTGTGTACTGATGTCATCCTGTCTCATGAAAAAAATCAGACCTAAAAAAATCAAGGCCAGGATCCCACAAAAACCGTTCGAACCCCAAAGACCAGATAGTGGGTTGAATTAATTAACTGAAAATCACAGTGTGCATAATTCCATGTTTCTCTATGGCACAAACACGTTTGCTGAAAGCCATGTCATAGAGACATACAGCATGGAAACATGCCCCATCTACACTAGTCCCTCCTACCAGCATTTGACCCATATACCTCTAAACATATCCTATCCATGTATGTGTCCATATGCCTTTTAAATATTATTATACCTGCCTCAACTAACTCCTCTGGCAGCTTGTTCCATATACTTACCACCCTTCGTGAAAAAAATCCCTCAGGTTTCTATTAAAACTTTCTCCTCTCTATTTTCCCATTTGGGAAAAGGAGAGTTTCCTGGACAAGACCTACAGTGAGGTTGTCACACCGAGGATACAGGAAGAGTGAAGGTGGGTGACAACGAGTAAGAGAAGTAAACACGGAGTGCAGGAGCACCCGGTGGCTGCACCTATTGAAAACAGATACACTCTCTTGGGAGCTGTCGGAGCGGACGACCCGACAAGATTGAGTGGCAGCCCGGGCTGTGACTCCAACCCTGGAGCTGAGGCTCAATGGGGAAGAGTGACGTCAGGCAGAGCCATAGTGGTGGGGGACTCGATAGTCAGTGCAAATAGGAGATTCTGCGGCAGCAGGCGGGACTCCAGGATGGTGCGTTGCCTCCCTGGTGCCAGGGTCCGGGACGTCTCCTCAAGAGTGCCAGGGTCCGGCATAGCATCCTCAAGAGTGAGGGGGAGCAGCCGGAGGTTGTTGTGCATGTTGGCACGAACGATATAGGTCGCAAGAGGAAGGAGGTTCTGCAACACAACTTTATGGATTTGGGTAGAAGACTGAAAAGCAGGACCTGCAGGGTAGTGATCTCAGGATTGCTTCCAGTACCTCGTTCTAGTGAAGGTAAGTACAGGAAGATTGGGGAAATTAATGTATGGCTGAGGAGTTGGTGTAGGGGGCAAGGATTCAGATTTCTGGATCATTGGGATCACTTCTGGGGCAGGGGTGACCTGTATAAAAGGGGCGGGTTGCACCTAAACTGGAGGGGGACCAACATCCTAGCGGGCAGGTTTGCTAATGCTACACGGGAGGGCTTAAACTACGTTGGCGGGGGGTTGGGGTCTCGTACAGGACAGAAGCATGTGAGAGGCTAGAAGCTGGTATGGAGGGTGGTGTGGGAAATGTTAGTGGACAGAGTAGGCAGGTGAAAGGCGGAGAGCGAGGAAGGAGAGTTGATTTAAACTGCACGTATTTTAATGCAAGGGGCCTGTCGGGTAAGGCAAATGAGCTCAGGGCATGGATAGGTACAAGCGACTGGGATGTTGTAGCCATGACTGAAACCTGGTTAAGGGAGGGGCAGGACTGGCAGCTCAATGTTCCAGGGTGCAATTCCTCAAAAGTGTTCACGAGAGTTTTCTTAAGCAGTATGTAGAGGGCAACGGTGGGTCTAGTATTGGGAAATTGGGAAGGACAAGTTAATGAAGTGTTGTGGATGAGCCTTTTGGGACCAGTGACCACAGTTCGATTAGGTTTAAGATAGTTATGGATAGGGACAGAGAGGGTCCATGTGTTAAAATGCTCAACTGGGGTAATGAACACTTTGAGGGTATGAGAGAAGCTCTCGCTCAAGTTGACTGGAGCAGGTTATTTGAGGGGAAAGGAACATCGGCCAAGTGGGATGTTTTTAAAAGTGTGCTGACGAAAGCTCAGGATATGTATGTCCCCGTTAGAGTGAAGGGCAAAGCAGGCCAACGTAAGGAAGCTTGGCTGACGAGGGAAATTGAGGCGTTGGTCAAAAACAAGAAGGATGCGTGGGACAGGTATAGACAGCTGGGATCAAGTGCATCCATGGAGGAGTTTTGGGAGCTAAGGAGTAAACTGATCAAGGAGATCAGAAGGGCAAAAATGGGCTAGGAGATAGCTCTGATGGGTAGCATGAAGGACAATCCCAAAAGATTTTATAAATACATAAGGAGGAAAAGGGTATCTAGAGAGAGAGTGGGACCACTCAGGAATCAAAGCGGTCACCTGTGTGTGGAGCCACAGGAGATGGGCAAGGTCCCAAATGAATATTTCTCCTCTGTATTTACCAAGGAGAAAGACAGTAGAAGGAAGAACTTGGGGCAGTCAATGGAAGTGTCTTGAGAGCAGTCAGGGTTACTGTCGAGGAAGTACTGAAGGCACTGTCGTCTATGAAGGTAGACAAATCTCCAGGGCCTGATCAGATATATCCGAGGAAATTGCAGGAAACTATAGACGAAATTGCAGGAGCCCTGGTTGAAATTTACGAGTCATCTTTAAATGCAGGAGAGGTGCTGGAAGACTGGAGGGTGGCAAATGTTGTGCCTCTTTTCAAGAAGGGCTGCAGAGAAAATGCTGGGAACAATAGGCCGGTGAGCTTAACATCTGTAGTTGGAACGTTACAAGAGAGTATTCTGAGGGATAGGTTGTTCAGGCATTTGGATGGGCAAGGGCTGATTAGGGATAGTCAGCATGGTTTTGTACATGGGAGGTCGTGCCTCACAAATCTGATTGATTTTTTGAAGATGTGACCAAAAACGATGATGAGGGCAAAGCTGTAGATGTTGTGTACATGGATTTCAGTAAGGCATTCGACAAGGTTCCGCATGGTAGGCTGCTCTGGAAGGTTGGATCGCATGGGATCCAAGGAGAGATAGCTGAATTGGTAGCAAATTGGCTCCAGGGAAGGAAGCAGAGGGTGATGGTGGAAAGTTGCTTCTCAGACTAGAGGCCTGTGACTAGTGGTGTGGATCAGGGTCCAGTGCTGGGCCCGTTACTGTTTGTCATCTACATCAATGATTTGGATGAGAACATACAGGGCAAGATTAGCAAGTTTGCTGATGACAAAAACTGAGTGGTTTTGAAGAAGATGGTTGTGAAAGAGTGCAGCAGGATCTGGGTTGATTGACCAGTTGGGCGGAGGAATGGTTGATGGAATTTAATACAGAAAAGTGTGAGGTGTTGCATTTTGGGACGTCGAACAAGGGCAGGACCTCCACAGTAAATGGTAGGCCTCTGGGGAGTGTTGTTGAGCAGAAGGATCGGAGTACAGGTGCATGGTTCCTTGAAAATCGAGTCGCAGGTAGATAAGGTGATCTAATAGGCTTTTGGCACTTTGGCCTTCATAAGTCAGAGTATTGGGTATAGAAGTTGGGAGGTCATGTTGCAGTTGTATAAGATGTTGGTGAGACTGCATTTAGAATATTGTGTTCATTTCAGGGCAACATAGGAAAGATATTGTCAAGCTTGAAAGGGTTCAGAAAAGATTTACGAGGCTGTTGCCTGGATTAAGGGTGTGAGCTATAGGGAGAGATTTGGGCTGAGTCTCTATTCCTTGTAGTGCAGGAGGATGAGGGGTGATCTTATAGAGGTGTACAAAATCATGAGAGGAATAGATCTGGTAGATGCACAGATTATTTTGCCCAGAGCACGGGTATCGAGGACCAAGGTGATGGGGAAAAGATTTAATAGGAATCCGAGGGGTAACTTTTTCACACAAAGGGTGGTGGGTGTATGGAACAAGCTGCCAGATAAGATAGTTGAGGCTGGGACTATCCCATTGTTTAAAAAACAGCTAGACAGGTACATGGATAGGACAGGGTTGGAGGGATATGGAGCAAGCGCAGGCAAATGGGACTAGTGTAGCTGAGACATTGTTGACTGGTGTGGGCATGTTGAACCGAAGGGCCTGTTTCCACACTGTATCACTGTATCACTCTATGATTATTTAACATATGTCTTTGGTTCTTGATTTTCTTACTCTCAGTAAAATACTTTGTGCATTCACCCTATCTATTCCCTTCATGATCTGAAACATCTTTATAGGATCATCCCTTAGCCTGCTGCACTCCAAGTAATAAAGTCCAAGCCTGGCCAGCCTCTCCCTATAGGTTAGGATCTCCAGTCCTGGCAACATCCTCATAAATCATTCTTGTTACCTTTCCAGCGCAACAACATCCTTCCTGTAGCAGGATGAGCAAAATTGAGCACAAGTGAAGCAAAGTGCTGCCTCTCAATGTATTTTGCAACTGTAACATAACATCCCAACTTCTATACCCAATACCATGACTGATGAAGGCCAATGTACCAAAAGTCTTCTTGACCACTCCATCTACATGTGATGCCATTTTCAAGGAACGATGCAATCTGCACTCCCATGTCCTCTGTTCTATGACACTCCCCAGGGTCTGGTATTCATTGTAAAGATCATGTCCTGGTTTGATTTTGCAGAGTTCAACCCCTTGAACTTACCTGCCTGAGATTCCATCGACCACACCTGAGCCCACGAGCCCAACTCTTCAAGATCTTGCTGAAATCGTTGATAACCATCTTTGCTATCTACGATACCACCCACTTGCAGAGACATCTGCAAACTTACTAATCACGCTTTCTACATTCACTTCCAAATTATTAATATAAGCAAACAGCAATGGGCCCAGCATTGATCCCTGAGGCACACCACTAGTTACAAGCCTCCAGTCCAAAAACCACCTTCCACCATCACCCTCTGTTTCCTTTTATTCAGCCAATTCTCTATCCAGTCAGCTAGCTCTCACTGGATCCCAGGTGATCTAACCTTGTAGAGCAGCCTAGCATGCATAACTTTATCAAATGCCTTGCAGAAGTCCATATAGACAACATCTATGGCTTTGCCCTCATCATTCTTTTTCTTTACTTCAAAAACCTCAATCAGCTTCATGAAGGGCCTGTCAATCACCTTCATAAGGTGTTCCCAAAGTCTGCATTTATCCCATAGTCAATGTTACTAAAACAGATAATGTGGCCTTTGTGCAGTACTATTAGTGGGATCGAGCTGTCACAGGCTGGGTCCACAAATGGGGGGAGTGGGGGGGGGGGGGTGGGGTTGGAGAATGGGAGAAGGGAGGGAGAGGGGGAGAAGGGGATGTGAGGGGAGGGGGGTAGTGGATAAGGGGGGAAAGAGTGGAGTGGGGAGAAGCGAGGAAGAGGGGGAAGGGAAGAAGGGGGGTAGAGGGGAGGGGAGAAGGGTATGGGGGAGAGGAGAAGGAGGGATGGGGGCAGGAGGGGGTATGAGGGGAGAGGGGACTTCAGTACACTCACTGAATCCATTCCCGTGAAAAGACACGGTGATCGGATCTGGAAGCGGACCAATACATCTATAAATAAAACTGAACGACTCAGACATCTTTTCATTTGCACTATTTATTTTATTGGATTAATTTTAATATATTAATGTTTAAAATCCATGCATTGAAGGAAGAATATTTTACACCCCATCTGTGGTCCCTAAACCCAACCCTAACCCCAACCATAACTGGGCATCATCCACAGGACAGCACACGTCAGCGTGTGATAGGGCGCACAACCTGATGAGACACCCAAATGTTGCTCCAGGATTTTGAACATTCCAAAATCCTGGGGAGTCACGGAAGCATCGCGCGTTATCGCGCGTCGCTGCATGCGTCAACACGCCTCACCATGCGTCATGACGCGCCAACCTATTTTTAGACTGTCGCGTAAATGACGCGCAATTGACGCCCAAGTGGGACAGGCCCTGAAGACATACAACCCCATGTACAACACCATGCTAACTATCCATAAACAGTGCCTGTCCATCCCAATGCATATATATCTTATTCCTCAGAATCCTCTCCAGTAACTTCCCTTCCTCAGTTGTGGAGATCACTGGTCGATATTTTCCTTGCAGCTTTTCTAAAGTAGAGACACAACATTAACCACCCTCCAGTCTTCTGGCACCTCACCCATGTCTAATGATGACTCATATTACTCAGCTAGGGTGCCTGCAATTTCTTCTCTAGCTTCCCACAGTGTCCTTTGGATATATAAGTATAGAGAAAGTTTTTCAAGCGAAGCAGTTGATGCTCAGTGGAAGAAACAATTTGAAGGTCTCCTCACTTACGATTCTGTCTTTGATGTGAGGTATCATTAACTCCATTCTACTGCGTGCTATTCATTACAATCCCAGGACTATCGCAACATCATCCGACAGCTGAAAAATGAGGCCTGCAGGGCAGATAAAATGCCCACTGAAGTATTATCCACTGTGTGGAAATATTTCTGCCAGGAAATCATTACCTCATCTCACTTATCTGGAAAGAGGAGAATCTCAGAGATACTGCAGTTATGATTTTTTTTACAAGGAAGGACAAAGGCTTGACTGTTCCGCAGCAACTTATTTGTTGCAAACTCCTTGTTTACCGTCTCCTCCCTGTTTCGGAAGGTCTCCACGGCAAACCGTAGCTCAAAGATTCTGAGCTGGAGAGATCTGTGCTGGAGATAGCTCTTGCATCATATTTTAGTGAGACAACCTCGTGATCCATAAACTCCCGCACAGTGCAGGCCACCACATTGCCTCTCTTGCCATACCTTAAGATGATCTAATTAAATAAACTAAGGCAAAAGCCTTTTTTTACAAAGATGCTGCCTTTAAACGTTTTAAGTAGCCAAGATATAAATTAAATGTAGAACATGTTAGCTTTGTGGTCCTAGTTTAAACCACCACACTAATGTAAAGAAAACACATTTTAATGTGTATCAAACAGTCATTTGTCTGGTAATCCTAAAAAAACACAAACATTGCACCTCTTTGCACTGTAAATGGATAGATTGTAATCGTGTATTGTCTTTCTGCTGACTGGTTAGCACGCAACAAAAGCTTTTCACTGTACCTCGGTACACGTGACAATAAACTAAACTGAACTGAAACTGTTTCAACTAATACCGTACTCATCAGAGTCTTGTATTTAGAGGTTTGTAGAAACAATCAAATCCATTGATTGTGGGATTGCGTAGGTCTGTCCTCAGCATATTGTGTTTGCAAATGAGGAGACCCCCCTCACCTCACCTTCGTTACAATCAGTCTAAAGGATGGTCCCAACCCAAAACATGGTCACCTATTCATCTTCTCCAGAGATGCTGCCTGACACGTTTCGTTGCTCCAGCACTTTCTGTCTTTTTGTGGACATGTCACTTCAACAGGGTGGATTCAACATCTCATTTTTAGGTACATCTGTTACTCTCGCAACTGTTTGGTTGCAACTTGCATTCTCGGTAATGCTGTCAAATTCCTGGTGAGTTTGAGGATGCTCCAGGCCACTGAGGACGTCCCCCAGCCCCGACGTCGGACTTGCATCACCGCGCCGAGCGGGCCTGAACTTCGGGCCGCCCGTAGCGGTGACTGCGGAGGGCTCGGGGAGGCCCCGACCATGGGTGAACAGTGGGGAACATCAGGGGAAGAGACTGACTTTGGTGCCTTCCCTCACAGCGGGAAACTTTGATCCTGCTGTGAGGGGATGTTTTATGTTTTATGTTGAATTTCTACTCCATGTTGTGTTCTTTATTTTTTACTGTATGGCTGTATGGTGGTTTCAAGCCATGGTTGCCTAGACAGATGCAACTAAATTCTTCCCAATAACCCTCTCTGGCTTAACCCCTCCCTTCACCACCTCCAGTTTAAATTCCAGTTGGAATATTTTGGAGGACCAAGTAACCAAGAAGAACCAAGAGTTGGGGAGACTGGACTGAGACTGAGACTGCAGCAAGTTCCATGCCGTGCTGCTCTGAACAGCGCTGATGGTATGAGCAATGAAGCCACGTCTCGGCAAAAACCTGCATTATTCAATGTTCAAATGGCGATAAAAAAAATTTAAAAGACATTTACAGACATTACTTACAGAATAATGCATGGCATAGATAGAGTGGATGTGGAAAGGATATTTCCACTGGTGGGAGAGTCAAGTACCAGAGGTCATGGCCTCAGAATTAAAGAGTGTTCTTTTGAAAAGGAGGTGAGGAGGAACTGTTTTAGTCAGAGGGTAGCTAATCTGTCAAACCTATTGCCACAGAGGGCTGTGGAGGCTAAGTCAGTGAATATTTTTAAGGCAGAGATAGACAAGTTCTTGATCAGAACGGGTGTCAAGGGTTATGGGGGAAAGGCATGAAAATGGGATTCGGTGGCAGAGATCAGCCATGAATGAATGTCAGAGTAGACTCGATGGGCCAAATGGCCTAATTCTACTCCTATAACTTGAACTTGTGGAGTACATCAATAGGATAAGTTTAGAGGGATATGGGCCAAAGGTGGGAAGTGGAACTAGTGTAGACGGGGCATCTTGGTCGGCATGGGTAAGTTGGGCCGAAGGGCCTGATTCCATTCTGTACCACTGCATGACTCTATGATTGTAAATCACAACCTGCAGACTGAATGAACAGTGCTCCCGACGGTTCTCGACCTGAAACTTTACCCCTCTTTACCTTCCCACAGATGCGGCCAAACCTGCTGAGAATGTCCAGCATTTTCTGGTTTTATTTCAGTACTTGTGGCTCACCCTGGCTGACATAAACACAAAAGTGCAGGAGCTAACTTCAAAACACCTTGAAGGATACTCAAGCTGGCTCAGTGACAAGTAAATAGGAGCCCAGCCAGTTTAATAAACCACAACATTAAATTAAATTTATAGCATTTTCATCATCAAATTGTTTTCCACTTAATTAATCCCATCAATATTTTTTATGTACAATTACTATGAGTGATTAAATTTAGGTGTAGCTCCAATCTAAAGGAAGGCCTGTGTTTGCTGTTCTGTTCTGCTGTGTTAGCGGACCTTATCGTTTGTGGTAATAAGGACACTACCATTGACCTCAGTGCTTCTGAATGGAAAAATGAGGCAGGTTCCTGCTTCTAACAAACAGTCACTGCTATTGAACGTGTGGATATTAAGGAGATCAAGAATGGGTGCAGGAGATATGCCTTTAACAGCCAAATAGTCCGTGGACATGAAAAATTGTCACTCAAATAAAATAACCTGAAGATGGGTTGATTTTCACTGGTTTTCGGGCTGTGGTAAAGGCCAGCAGAAAAATAGGTCTGGTTTGAGATAAAGAGGAGAAACAACGTACTGCAAATGTTGGTTTGCAGATGTTGGTTTTAGAGAACATTTGGGTTGAATCCAAAGAAAGTGATGCCAAAGGGTCCATTTTGCTTAAAAGATTTTCTGTAAAGTGATCATTCCATTCTAAGCATAGGAGTAGAATTAGGCCATTCGGCCCATCATGTCTACTCCGCCATTCAATCATGGCTGATCTATCTCTCCCTCCTAACCCCATTCTCCTGCCTGCTCCCAATAACCTGATACTGATGTGAGATTCACAGGTATTATGCAGCATGTTACATTGAAAGATAAGACCACACCATAAGTGCTCAGCAATAAACATAAAGTATATATAATATGCATTATTATTATTTAAAAATACAAGTCAATAAATATTACCAGTACTCAAATGCACTGAGGAACATTGTAAAATCTTACTGAAAAGCCGTGCCGGATTAAGGGGCCACATGATCTATTCCTGCTCCTATTTCTGATGTTTATGTTTGGAGATACATCGTGGAAACAGGCCCTTTGACCCACTGAGTCCATGCCGACTAGTGATCACCCAGTACACTAGTTCTATCCCACACACACGTGACAATTTACAGGAGCCAACTAAGCTACAAACCTGCACATCTTTGGAATGTGGGAGGAAACCGGAGCACCTGGAGGAAACCCACGCGGTCACAGGAAGAATGTACAAACTTCATACAGACAGCATCCGTAGTCAGAATCAAACCTGGGTCTCCGGCGCCCTAAGGCCGCAACTCTACCATTGTGCCACCCTTGCATTTGCATCTGTTTTTTTTTCTCCCGGAGTGAGAAATTCTGATGCGGATGTGAGCACATGTTCAATTTCACTTTGTCCTACTATCAAAGAGAGGACTCCATAGCTCAGGCAAAAGTACATCTGCTTCCTGCAGCTGCTGCTGAAAGGCATCCTGCCTTTAGTGAAGCCAATAATTGATCAATTTCCTGCTCATAAAGCGATGACTGCGAAATAGATCTTGTTTAAAATGAATTATCTAACATTGGAGGGATCAGTTCATTATCCTTGACTGAGTGCTAATGAATTTTCTGAATCACCAGGGAATTAAATCTTCTCCAGAATTTGGAATAAGGTCAAGGCTGCACGTTCTGTGGCAAACCAGCCTTTGGTCATCCAATTTAAATCATCCATTCAGATATACGCACAATATGAGCTAAAGTTTGAGTGTTTTCCTTATCTGCATGTACTGATTGTTGTTTATATAGACAGTTGGATTCAATATACACAGATCCACCACTGATTCTCCAGCAACTGATGGTCTGGACAAAATTCGAGACTGCATTTTAAATGCCCCCCCCCCCCCCCCCACCGGAAGTCCCCTGAAATTATGGCCCATAGGATGGGTGAGGCGGCCGATCTCATCGGGACTTCAGAGCCGATTGGCCGGTTGAATTTACCCCCTGCGGCTGGGGCTCTGGAACTCCGGCCCAGCCGGAGCTGGCAGATACGTTCCCATAGCCGTCCTCCGAGCTCGGCTTTGTGGGCGACATCTTGGCTCCTCAGCTGCCGATAACATGATAAAATGAATAACCCAGAGAGGCTCTGGAACCAAAAGTGCCGGAAAATCGGTAGTGAACCTGTAATGTTCATTTTAGGAAAATACCACATTTAGGCAAAATTAATTTACAGATCAAATAAAATAGAGATGCAAGGAGGCATTGGCAAGATAATTGGGACTACACAATAAATTAGTACTACACAAGAATATAGTTGGAATAGTGGTAAACTGAGACATGCCTCTGTCCAGAGGCTTGAGCAACTGTTCATGCCCATGCACAGAACAAAGTTCAACTTACACAGAGGTGAAGACACCTTTGACTGACCTCTGATCACCATGTTTCCTTTCTCACAACCAATACAGCTTTCCAATCAATACCGCACCTCCCTCCCCACAGGCCGCAGCGTGAGTTACAAACACTCTCGGGTCAAGGTCTCCCTCCATTCAGAGGCCCAGTTGCTGCCGACAGACCCTGGAGCACAGGTTGAGGGGAGTCCCCACCAACGTGATGGTCTGAAGGTTCTGTTTCCAGCACCAAGGTGCTGGCGAGCGGCTGGTCAAAAGTTGGTTGGCTCAGCAGCCATTGAGGTTCTCACCGAATACACCCACCTTCTGACCTGAATCCATAGTTGTCCAGGCAGTTACAGCCCATTAATTATTTTCAGTCGCTGTGAACACAAAACAGATTGAACAACCTTATGGGCCTGTCCCACTTACGCGACTTTTTCGGCGACTGCTGGCACCCGTCATGGGTCGTTATAGTTCGCCGAAAATGTTCAACATGTTGAAAATCCGGCGGCGACCAGAAAGACGCTATGACTCTTTGGGCGACTTAGGAGACTACTCGCGACCATACAGGCTTCACCCCGCGACATGTTGCGGATGAATGTGGAGAAGGGTCCCAAACCACAACATCACCTCTCTGTGCTCTCCCGAGATGCTGACTGACCCGCTGAGTTACTCCAGCACTTTATGTCTTTTCTGCATGAATCTGAGCTGGTTAGCATTAGTTGGACTCAAATAATAATTCTTCCTACTACACTGTTAAATGAATTTAACAACTGAAATCTCCAGTATAATAATTGGGGGATGTGTTAACAGATGCAACTGTCCATTTGTTCTGCTACTTCAAACTATACACTCAAAGAGAAAAGATAATGGCCTAAAATTGCTGGCTAACTGCTTACAAGTTCAATTTGGCTGCCTGCATTTGGGAATGCTTTGAGGGTAAATTCAACACTTAACTCCCATACAGTGCCAACTTCTTGCAGGTTTCCCACAGTTACATTGAGAGATGTTTATACTAAACTTGTGCCAAGTCAGACCTGGTGCAGAGTCAGCCACTCCATGCACTCCCAAGGGTGCCCAGGATAGAGATATGGTTAAAGTAATTTACATTTTTTTATCAATTAATCATTTAAATTTATTCATCAACTTTTCGGAGTTTTCTCATGTTCTGATGTGATGTGTCCGATTATATATATATATATATATATATTAAAAAACATCAAAAATATATTTTTGTTTTAATATATATATATATACATATATATTTTAATATCAGAAAAAATCATAAACATTCAAACAACTTGTATCTTGGACAGGCAGTCCTGCTCGGAGGCTTGGTGTAAGCAGCTGTCAAGGCATTTTTGTGTGATTTGCCACTGGAAGGCACTGCCTAATCAGTATTGTGCCAATCGACTTGAAGTCAGCATTAGAGATCTAACTGCCAATGGAAGATCTGCTCTGGGCAGGTGCGTACCTCAAGAGAAGGGGTAACTAGTGCAGGCAGCTGTTGTTCCAAAGAAATTCTGAGCCTTGGCTGAGGAATTCCTCCAGAAAAGAAGCTTCAAATAGTATGAGCAAAGTTCAAATTAAAAAATGAAGCAGAAAGCACAGGAGATAGCTAACAGTGGCACAGTAGTAGAGTTGTTTTAAGGCAGCAGAGACCCAGGTTCAATCCTGACTATGGGTGCTGTCTGTACTGAGTTTGCATGTTCTCCCTGTGACCATGTGGGTTTCTACCAGATGCTTTGGTTCCTTCCCACATTTCAAAGACATGCTGGTTTGTAGGTTAATTGGCTTCTGTAAATTGCCTGAATTATGTAGGATGCGTAAAGGGATAACATAGAACTAGTGGGCGGGTAGACAAAAATGCTGGAGAAACTCAGCAGGTGAGGCAGCATCTATGGAGCGAAGGAAATAGGCGACGTTTTGGGTCGAGACCCTTCTTCAGACTGAGAGAATTCAAAATAGAAGCTGTTGAGGGTGAGGCCAAGTTCCATCAGGCAGAGAAGAGTGCTAGCAGTGGGACATTGATTGGGGCTCTGTTGAAGGAAGAACCGGAGAGCCTTGAGACCTTCCCGTTGGGGGATGGAGGTGTAAAGGAACTTGACGCCAGCAAGGCAATGGGAGCCGAGAAATTGAAAATCATTGAAAGGTTGAATGGTGTGCAGCTGATGAGACATGATAAAGAGGGTGGGGGGGGGGGGGGGTAGGGTGAAATTAATGTATTTGGAGGGAGTTCAGGCAGGCAGAGATAATGCGTCTGCCAGAGAAGTCCTGACTGTGGAAATTGGGAAGTAGATAGTAACGGGCAGTGTGGAGCTGGGGAACAGTAAGGTTGGAGGTTGTGGAGGGGAGATTGTCAAACGTGATGAAATGGGAGATGATGGGAGATAAAGGCCTGGTGTTCGTCTGTGGGGTCATGGTTATAGCGTAGGTATGAGGAGGTCCCCGAGAGATGGTGCCCGGCCTCAGCACCGTAGAGGTCAGCCTGCCGGACAACAACGGTGACAACCTTGTCAGCAGATTCAATTACAGTGTTGGGATTGTTGCTGAGTGAGTGGAGGGCTGTGCTTTCAGAGGGGGAGAGATTGGGGAGGGTAAGGAGAATGGAGAAGACAAGATGGTTGAAATCAAATTTGCAGTTGGAAATTAAATAAAGCCAGAGAGGGTAGAAGTTGTGCAGGGGGAGTCCGTGAGGGGGAGCAATGTTAGAGACGGGAAAAGGTTTCATCACTGGGTAGCAAGGACTCCTTACCAGGAAGGTAGCCCAAAGGTGGAGGTGATGAAAGAAATAGTCAGTTGGTCAGGTATGCAGTTGTCAAGAATGAGTTACAGTTGCAGATAGATGTCATTAAAATCAGAACTCACTTGTTCTGATTCAAGCAGGAAAAGTATATTAAATTCAATATTAAGGGCCTGTCCCACTTAGGTGATTTTTTCGGCGACTGCCGGCGACTGGACCCCCCCCTACAATATCTATGACAAGCTGCAGCAACCTACCACCTAGTTGACGTCAAGCTACGGCAAGCTACCACCATCCGGCGACCCATTAGAACGTCTACCTACGACCACACCTACGACAACCTACGACAACAGGTGACAACCTACGACAACCAAAGTCAACCTACGTCCACCCGAATGAGCTACGACAAGCAACGACCCTGTCGGCGACAACGGAAGACAATTCAGTCGCCGGTATCTCTCGCCGGTTGACGTAGGTAGTCGCCAATGGAATTCACCGAAGTCAGCACCCGGCGACAACCGACAGCACGTGGCGACAACCTACGACATCACCTATGACAGGAGAAGACAAGCTCACAGTCGCCAAAAAATGTTGTACATTTCAAAATCCAGCGCGGAAAAACGTTACGACTCTTTAGGCGACTTGAGGAGACTACTCACGACCATACAGGCATCACCTTGCGACCAGGTGAGGTCTGTCGTCACCTAAGTGGGACAGGGGCTTTAAGCTCCAGGAGCTGAATCATAACTAGATTGAAGATTAAATGTTATTCAGGACACTCAAGAGAGAGAAGTCTGGGTAGGAGGGGGATGAAAAATTAACGTAACTGGAAGCTTACATTCAACCTTGTAAGCTAATTCACAAATGGAATGGACACACTTATTAAATCAAAAATGATTAGAGTTTTGATAACTAAAGGCAGCATGAGAAATAGGACATAGGAAGGACCACGTGGCTTAGTCACAGATTAGTTATTAAAATGTGGAACAGGTTTGAAGAACTAAATGACCTACTTCTGCATCTTTCTTCCTGAATGCCTTGAAAATAAATTGCACTCAACATTTAGTCAAAACCACTTGCAAGTGATTTTCACACACAATGTCATAAAAATGACTTTGAGTCCCTTACTGCCCTGGTTACACAGATCTTCTGGCCACTGAACATTGAGCACGATCCCTTAAAATAGAGCTGGGATTATTCAATTGAGAAACCATTAAGATTCTGATCATTTTAATTTCAATGTCAAGTGTGTTAATGTGCTAATGCTCATTGCTTCGTGGTCCATCTATCTTTACCAGTCAGGGTCTGACAATCACTGGTCCATAAAGGAACAACTGGAGAACACACCTGGACCATCAAGCTTATTTTGTTCAGTGTAGGGACTGCTGATACATTGTTTCATTGGATAGAGTGGCCTGTTTCCTCTATCATCGTTACTTTTCTGCATATATTTCATTAATTTGTTCTATGTCTCTCTATATCACTGTCCATATCTCTCGTTTCCCTTTACCCTGACTCCTAGTCTGAAGAAGGGTCTCAACCGAAATGTCACCTATTTCCTTTTCTCCAGAGATACTGTCCGACTTACTCCTGCATTTTATGTCTATCTTAGATTTTTTTTGTTCAGCAGGTTGACCTGGTGTAGAGATACTCTTCTGAACCAATGAAAGATTCCAGGCAGTGCCAAGTTATCCATGACCACCTCACTATTACTTTATTCTTAAGGCAGCTAATGGCACTAGAGTCCTTTCTTTACACTTGTGGCCGGTACTTACTGAATCCTCTCGGCCCTCATCTGACAGTAATACACCCAGTTTAAAAAATCAACCATTACACATCACATTGTTTGGACTACTGGTAAATTTCCCTAAGCCTGTTCATTTGACATTTTTTACTTGCAGTTAAGTTCAAGTTCAATTTACATTTATTGTCACATGCACCCTTGGCACAGTGAGATTAGAATTACCATACAGCCATAAAATGAACACAATACACAATAGGATTTAACATGAACATCCCCCATAGGAAAATCACCATTTCCCACTGTGAGGGAAGGCAATAAAGTTCAGTCGTGGTCGGGGCCTTTGAGCCCTCCGCAGTCGCCGCTACGGGCAGCCTGATGTTCAGGTTCTCTCGCTAGGATGATCGGAGCTCCAGCGTCGGAACGGAAGAACACTCTCAGCGGCTTGGAGTTTCCAAATCGGCCACTTCCTACCGGAGACCGTGGTTCCCGAAGATTCAACACTGGCGACCCTCAGCAAAGGATCCCAGGACTCCGCGATGTTAAAGTCAGCGCCGCCTGTGGCTGGAAGCTCCGCAACCACAGCCCCACGGTGTTAATCAGCAGGCCCAACACTCTGGAGCTCCAACATGGTGATCCCCGGTAAGGCATCGTCCCGCTCCGCGATGGAATTCTGTGCTGCACCGCTGCTGAAGCTCTGGCCGGTCTCCGGTACGAAATGCCGCGCCAATCCAGATGGTCGGCCGTGAAGGGGGGAGGGCGAAGATGCGACTCGGAGAAAAGACACATCTCCTACCAGGAAGTGACTGGGAAAGTTTCCCCTCTTCCCCTCTTCCCCTCCCCCACCCCCCTCATAAAAAAGACTAAGAAATCTTTTAAAACATACTATTGACACACTATAAAAAAACAAAAGGGTGAAATGACGAACAAACTGCTGGCGAGGCTGCCACCCGATGACGTGAGATTATTTGATAATCCTCCTAACTGGGCTAGTTATCCAGCTCTTTTCTTTCTAAGCCATTAATTAATAGAATATTGTCAAGAAAACCCACCAACTTTCCACAACTCAGTGGGGGAAAGAAATCTTTTTAACCTGCACTCTTGCTTCTGGCATGTTAATTTCATACCGTGTCCTTTTGTTCAATGCCTATCCTCCAACACTAAATAAATTGCTCACAGATGCATTATCCACTAGGCTCAGCATTTTAGCTCCCTCGAACAACGAGCACTTGTATTAATTGATGCTACTGAAATAATTTACTACAAAAATTCATAGATCCCAAATGATTCATATTACGCAATTCCAGCAAATTACTCCCTTAATATGAAAATGCACTTTGCTCAAGTTAAAACACTTAAATGCTTAGGAAATGATACGTTACTGTAGTAATCCTTGGAAATTGATTAATTTTATTCCATTACTACCCGATACATTATAAACATTGTAAAGAAAATGCTCATAAATAATCTTAACTAGACACAGGAGGCTTGGTCCCCCCAAAGCTATATTCCACCACTCACCCGTTGCCCCGGGAGAGCTCGGAGAAAGGACGGGGGAAGAGCCAGCGGGGAAAGGGTGGTAACACGGGAGAGGGGGACAGGTGCCAGCAAGGGTCACCAGAGGGGAAGGGGCCGGAGCTGTGGGGCGTTGCGATGGCGGTGCGTTTGGGACTCACAGCGGGTGCTGGAGGCTCTCCTCCTCTGGGATCAGACTCTCCACTTTCCGTTTGGCGACATCTCCAACACCGTGCCGGGCGGGCCGCTGCCAGTCCCGAGAAGCTCCAGTAAAGATGTGATGGCAAGGAAGGGAAGGACCGTTCCGGTGAGTTACAGGAGAAGAGACCAATCCGCTTTGCGCTGACTGGCCGGGGAGGAGATCGATCTGCACACGTGCATTTTTTAATGATTTTTAAACCTGGCTAACTTTTACAACATAGTACCGATTGGAACGGAACTTGTTGCACTCACAGCACAGGAGAATGGTGAGTGAGCTGACGAAAATCAGCTGACAAAAGTAGCGCTATCACATACTGTTTTTGCCCAAATCCAAAAACCGCGAAAACCGGAAGAGCACAAGATCAAAGTTTGAGTTATGTACTGGACCAAGTGCAGACCAAATGTGTTCAAGAAAGTTTCTTCAGGCAATATGTAGAGGGCCCTACACGGAAGAGCGCAAAGCTGGATTTACTCTGAGGAAATTGAGAAGGGCAAGTGACTGAAGTGTTGGTGGGTGAACCTTTTGCAAACCAGCGACCTCTGTTCTATTAAATTTAAGATAGTTATGGATAAAGATAGGGTGGCCCCATGAGTTAAAATCCTGAATTGGGGCAGGGCTACATTGACAGTATTAGACAGGAAGTTGCTCAAGTTGGTTGGAGTAGGTTGTTTGCTGGCAAAGGAATGGTAAGTGAGATGTTTGCTGGTAAGTGGGATGCTTTTAAAAGTGTGGTGACAAGAGTTCAGGGCATGCATGTTCCTGATAACGTGAAGGGCAAGGCAGGTAGGAGTAAGTAAGTTTAGTTTAGTTTAGTTTAGAGATAAAGCGCGGAAACAGGACATTTGGTCCACCTAGTCCGCACCGACCAGCGATCCCCGCACATTGACACTATCCGACACAGACTAAGGACAATTTACACTTGTACTAAGTCAATTAACCTTTAAAACCTGTACGTATTTGGAGTGTGGGAGGAAACTGAAGATCTCGGAGAAAACCCACACGGTCACAGGGAGAACGTACAAACTCAGTACAGACCGCACCCGTTGTCGGGATCAAATCCGGGAACACCCTGCCGGACCCAGCTGCTTGGATGACAAGAGAAATTGAGGCTCTGGTCAGGAAAAATAAAGAGGCATGGGACAGGTATAGGAGGCTGGGAACAAGAGTATCTCAGGAGGAGTTTTGGAAACTGGGGAGCATACTTAAGAAGGAAATCAGAAGGAAAAAACAGGGACAGGATATAGCTCTGGCAGATAATATTAAAGGAATGTTATGCATATATAAAAGAAAAAAGGTTGACTAGAGAGAGAATAAATGCCCCCTCAAAACCAAAGCAGATAGCTCTGTCTGGTGCCAAAGGAGACGGACAAGGTCGTCAATGAGTATTTACTGCAGAGAAGGAGATGAAGACTGGGGAACTTGGGGCAGTTAATGGAAGTTAATGGACAGTCAATATTACAGTTGAGGAATTGCTGAATGTCTTATGGTGTATGAAGGTGGATAAATCTGCTGGGCCAGATCAGATATATCTGAGGACACTGTGGGAAGCTAGAGAAGAAATGACGGTGACCCGGCTGAAGTGTATGAATCATCATTAGGTTTAGGTGAAGTGCCGGAAGACAGGAGGGTTGATAATCTCAGCGGGTGAGGCAGCATCTATGGAGCGAAGGAATAAGTGACGTTTCGGGTCATGACCCTTCTTCAGAAGGAAGGTCTTGACCCAAAACATCACCTATTCCTTCGCTCCATAGATGCTGCCGCATCCGCTGAGTTTTCCAGCATTTTCGTCTACCTTCGATTTTTCCAGCATCTGCAGTTCTTTCTTCAACAGGGCTGATAATCTTGTGCCTCTATTTAAGATAGGTTGCAAGGTAAAGCCTGGGAACTATAGACCACTCAGCCTAGCATCTGTGGTGGGCATGTTACTGGAGTATTCTGAGGGATAAGATATATATGTATTTGTATACACAGTGTCTGATTAGGGAGAGTCAGCATGGTGTTGTACTTTTTATGGAGGTAACTGTAAAGGTTGATGAGAGCAAAGCGACCAATGTTGTCTATATAGAAACATAGAAACATAGAAATTAGATGCAGGAGTAGGCCATTCGGCCCTTCGAGCCTGCACCACCAATCAATATGATCATGGCTGATCATCCAACTCAGTATCCTGTACCTGCCTTCTCTCCAAACCCCCTGGTCCCTTTAGCCACAAGGGCCACATCTAACTTCCTCATAAATATAGCCAATGAACTGGCCTTAACTACCTTCTGTGGCAGAGAATTCCACAGATTCACCACTCTCTGTGTGAATTTTCTCATCTCGGTCCTAAAAGACTTCCCCCTTATCCTTAAACTGTGACCCCTTGTTCTGGACTTCCCCGACATTGGGAACAATCTTCCTGCACCTAGCCTGTCCAACCCCTTAAGAATTTTGAAAGTCTCTATAAGATCCCCCCTCAATCTTCTAAATTCCAGCGAGTATAAGCCAAGTCTATCCAGTCTTTCTTCATATGGAAGTCCTGCAATCCCAGGAATCAGTCTGGTGAACCTTCTCTGTACTCCCTCTATGGTAAGAATGTCTTTCTTCAGATTAGGAGACCAAAACTGTCCGCAATACTCCAGGTGTGGCCTCACCAAGACCCTGTACAACTGCAGTAGAACCTCCCTGCTCTTGTACTCAAATCCTTTTGCTGTGAATGCCAACATACCATTTGCTTTCTTCACTGCCTGCTGCACCTGCATGCCTACTTTCAATGACTGGTGTACCATGACACCCAGGTCTCGTTGCATCTCCCCTTTTCCTAATCGGCTACCATTCAGATAAGAGTCTACTTTCCTGTTTTTGCCACCAAAGTGGATAACCTCACATTTATCCACATTATACTGCATCTGCCATGCATTTGCCCACTCACCCAACCTATCCAAGTTATCTTGCAGCCTCCCAGCATCCTCCTCACAGCTAACGCTGCCCCCCAGCTTCGTGTCATCCGCAAACTTGGAGATGTTGCATTCAATTCCCTCATCCAGATCATTAATATATATTGTAAATAGCTGGGGTCCCAGCACTGAGCCTTGCGGTACCCCACTAGTCACTGCCTGCCATTCTGAAAATGACCCATTTACTCCTACTCTTTGCTTCCTGTCTGACAGCCAGTTCTCTATCCACATCAATACTGAACCCCCAATACCGTGTGCTTTAAGTTTATATACTAATCTCTTATGTGGGACCTTGTCAAAAGCCTTCTGAAAGTCCAGATATAACATATCCACAGGTTCTCCCTTATCCACTCTACTAGTTACATCCTCGAAAAGTTGTATAAGATTCGTCAGACATGACTTACCTTTCATAAATCCATGCTGACTTTGTCCAATGATTTCACCACTTTCCAAATGTGCTGCTATTCCATCTTTAATAACTGACTCTAGCATTTTCGCCACTACCGATGTTAGACTAACTGGTCTGTAATTCCCCGTATTCTCTCTCCCTCCCTTTTTAAAAAGAGGGGTTACATTAGCTACCCTCCAATCCTCAGGAACTACTCCAGAATCTAAAGAGTTTTGAAAAATTATCACTAATGCGTGCACTATTTCTGGGGCTACTTCCTTAAATACTCTGGGATGCAACCTATCTGGCCCTGGGGATTTATTGGCCTTTAATCCATTCAATTTACCTAACACCACTTCCCGGCTAACCCCTGCTATTTCCAGCAGATTATTTATGTCTTCCTTAGTGAAGACAGAACCAAAGTAGTTATTCAATTGGTCTGCCATGTCCTTGTTCCCCATGATCAATTCACCAGTTTCTGACTGCAAGGGACCTACATTTGTTTTAACTAACCTTTTTCTCTTCACATATCTATAAAAAACCTTTGCAGTCAGTTTTTATGGTCCCTGCCAGTTTTCTTTCATAATCTATTTTCCCTTTCCTAATTAAGCCCTCTGTCTTCCTCTGCAGGACTGAATTTCTCCCAGTCCTCTGGGAGGCTGCTTTTTCTGGCTAATTTGTATGCTTCATCTTTTGTTTTGATACCATCCCTGATTTCCCGTTGTTATTCACGGATGCACTACCTTCCCTGATTTATTCCTGATATGGACCAAAGCATTTGATAAGGTTCCTTATGGTAGGCTGCATTGGAAGGTTAGATCACATGGGATCCATGGGAAGACTGACGTTTGAATGGAGAATTGTCTTTATGGAAGGAAGCAGAAGGTCATAGTGGAAGGTTGTTTTTCGGACTGGAGGCCTGTTGCTAGTTGAGTGCCTCAGAGATCAGTGCTGGGTCTTTTGCTGTCCTCAATTTGGATGAGAATGTACAAGGCATGATTAGCAAGTTTGCAAAGGACACAAAAGTGGGTGGCATCGTAGACAGTGAAGAAGGTTATCAAAAATTGCAGCATTACCTTGATCAGTTGGACAGGTGGGGTGAGGAATAGTTAATGGAGTTTAATATTGAAAAGTGCGAGGTGTTGCACTTTGGGAAGTTAAACCAGGGCCGGACCAATACAGTGAATGGCAGGTCTCTAAGGAGTGTTATAGAGCAAAGGGATCTCGGTGCACAAGTACATGTTTCCCTAGCTTTCGGCACATTGGCCTTCATCAGTCAGAATATTGACTGTAGAGTTGAGAGGTTATCTTACAGTTGTACAAGACATTTAGAGGTCACATTTGGAGTATTGTGTTCTGTTTTAGTCACCCTATAGTAGAAAAGATGTTGTTAAGCTAGAAGAGGTACAGATGTTGCCAGTACTCGAGCACCTGAGTTATAGGGAGAGGTTGAGCAGGCAGGACGTTATTCCTTGGAGAACAGGAGGATGAAGGGCATAAGTCTTAGTGTCATCACAAATTTAGTAATATAGACTTCATTTTATTTCTGAGAAGTTCAAAACTACAAAATAAAATGAATCACAAAACTTTTTTATAATAGGACATGGCATTTAAAGATATTACCCTATAACATCTGTTTTCTCAGAAGAATCCAACGTTAATTAGAAGATCAGTACGGTATGGCTCAGAGAGACAAATTTCACATTGAGGCAAATTGTAAAAACGGAGATAAAATTGATCAGTGCAGCACTTTGGAGGTTTGATGCAATTATAGCCCTTTTGATCTGTTTTAATAATTTAAATTTCTTGAGTATAACCAGTCTCCATTTAGTTGACCAAAACTTGCCAATGTACTTGGGTATGATCTCAATGGTAATTGTACTACCTAATAACTGATTATTTTGAAACTGAAAGTTTTATTTAATTTATTTAATGGCCAGAGTCATGATTAAAGAACTGCAGTGGATATAACTACCATAAAGATTCTTGTTTGACCTTGATCAAGAAGATATCCGATAGATTTCCCATCATAAGTGTCTGTGAACATCCTGGACCACATTTATGAATGTTAGAAGGGTGGGTAATTCCTAAAAGATAATGCTACATAACCTTATTTCTCCCCCTTATTTTGTGGTTTCCCATTATTAAGAGCTTTGCTCCTGTAATATCCATACATTTCCAATTTAGATTAAAATGCATTTGAAATATTTGATCCAATCCTCAGATGAAATTGCATTGGAAATAACTGACCCAATCTCCAATCAAAACATGGACGCAGGATTGACGAAAGATGTTTCAAGGAATGTTAGTATGGCCTAGGGTGACGTGGAGCAAAAGCACTCTATTGGCAATCTACCATTTAACCAATTAATTGTAATACATTCCCATCATTGATTGTTGCCGCTCCGAGACAGAACCTATTAGTTTAGTTTATTTTAGTTTAGTTTAGAGATACAGCGTGGAAACAGGCCCTTTGGCCCACCGGGTTCCCACCGGGTTCCCACCGACCAGCGATCCCTGCACATTAACACTATCCTACACACACTGGGGACAATTTTTACATTTACCAAGCCAATTAACTTACAAACCTGTACGTCTTTGGAGTGTGGGAGGAAACCGAAGATCTCAGAGAAAACCCACGCAGGTCACGGGGAAAATGCACAAACTCTGTACAGACAGCACCCATAGTCGGGATCGAACCTGGGTCTCCGGCGCTTCATTTGCTGTAAGGCAGCAACTCTACTGCTGCATCACTGTGACCAAATTAGTCTGGTAATATATTTTGTTGATGAACCAGTGGACCTGTGGAGTGAGGTGTAAATGTTTGCTCACATGGAGAAGATCAAAGCAATATGATTGTTTTCGTCAAAATGTATGGCGAAATTATAAAGTCTCCCTTAAACTCATTGATAACAGTGGGTCATGTGGTGATGAGATTCATTCTTGCATTATGGTGCTTTACCTGAATCCACTCAAGTAAAGGAACTATACTCAGTGCTAACTTGCATGAAGAATTAAAAACTCAACAAGCTCACATACTCAAGTTAATGCTTACTAAGTGAGATTAATGAATCAAGGATTGTGTAAATATCCTGGATGTGATCACTACACAAGTCAGCATCTCTGCAGTGAAATCTAATTTTACTTCTGAGTTACGTGAATGACTGCGTGAAGAAGCCCTCTCAGGCGCATGTGCGTCATTACGTCCGACGCATGCCGCACCGACGGGCTGTAGAGCGTAGCTCCACCGGCGGTAAGTAGTAAACCGGCAGGTAAGTGATTTTTAAAACTTTCTGCGGGTATTTAAACTCCGTGAGACTGGTTCAGAAGCCAGTGGGAGTATTTCGAGATGGAGAAAGTTGTTAAAAAGTCTGCCATCCGTAGCAAGAGTTTCACTCGCGGGACCGCGGTTAGTGCTCGCAGATCGGGTAGGTAGATACCCGCTGAGGTAACGCCGGCTCCGTCGCCGACTGCAGAACCGCCGGCAGCTCAACTGCCTCCATTAACTCCAGTGCCTCAGGGCGCTGAGGCCACTCCAGCAGGGAGAAAGGCCAAACGAAAATCAGTAAGGCCCGTCTTATCTGACGAGTCTGATGAAGAAGACTCCCCTCCTTCCAACAAGAAGGTCTGGGGACGGTTAGACAAAATGGAAAGAATGCTTCAAACCATGATGAGCCATGAAGTATTCCAATCGGGGTCGCATGCCCCCAGGATTCCCCAAACAGCCTTAGGCAGAGGCCCATATGGCGAGGAGGACTTAAAAGAAAACATTGTTAATCTCTTTATTTATTAGCGGTACTGTAAGTTACATCAGTGTACATCCCTTGTATTGTATTACAGTCATTGTACCCATTAATTTTTATTTTTATTTTAAGGCTTTAGAAAAGAGAGAATAGAGAGAAAAATAGCAGCGTAGAAAGTAGAAAAGTGAAAAGGAGATGTGAAAGTGCCAAAGCGTGACAGAAGGAAAGGAAACCCTTGAAGAGTTAGAAACGGGAATTAAAAGATAGACCCTGGATAGGAAAGAAAAAGAAAGAGGGAAAAATAGAGAAATAAAAAAGAAAAGCCAGTTACTTTATTATATACATCTCGCAAAAGGAATCTACCAACTCGACAATTTTTCTTCCCCCCTTCCCAAGACCGGACACCGGTTCTTTTTTGAGGTATTCTTGCACCGTATCCTTGTAATAGATTTATAAATGCAGACCACGTCTTACAGAAACAAACTGATTTTCCTGCTAGTCGGAGTCTCATATCTTCCAAGTGTAGTGTTTCGAACATAGATGAAATCCACATATTGACTGTGGGTACCGGAGAATTTTTCCAGCATTTTAAGATTAGCTTTTTTCCAGTTATTAAGCCATATTCAAATAGAGTCTTTTGAAACACGTTTAAATCACTGCAGTCTTCTGATATCCCGAAGATTATCCAGTTTGCTTCTGGATTTTTAGTTTTATTTTAAATATAATTGTGAAAATTTCAAAAATTTCCGTCCAAAATCTTTGAATTTTTATTCAAAATACAAATGAGTGTGCTATATTAGCTTCTTGACATAGACATTTATCACATATGGGAGAGACGTTGGGAAAAAGTTTACTTATTTTAGTTTTTGAATAGTATAAACTGTGTAAGATTTTAAACTGTATTATGGTGTGTCTTACATTAATTGAGCATTTATGCACGTTTAATAAATATTGTTCCCACCTTTCTTTGGGAATTTTTATACTTAATTATTTTTCCCAGTCTCTCCTGATACCATCTGTTGTTAGTATTTCTGAATTTAGAATACTATTATATATATATATTAGGTTTGCTGATTCTGCCTTTGTATTCATTACTTCTTCCAGTGAGTCTGGAGGCATATTGTGATAATCTTGTGCGTATTTTTTCAAATAGTCACAGATTTGGAAATATTTAAAATACTGATTGTTTCCCAAATTGTATTTTAGTTGTATTTGTTTAAATGATAATAGTTTTCCTGATTCATACACATCTCCGAAGATTTTAATTCCGGCTCTTTCCCATTCTGTAAATCTATAGCTGAAGGTTTAAATGAGGGGTTTTTACCGATAGGAGATAAGAGAGATAAGTTTCTTAATTTTAGATTGTGTTTTATTTGTTTCCAAATTCTGATTGTACTGTATATAATTGGATTATTGTTGTAATTTGTATTATTCATCGATATTGGAGAGAGAAGGATTGCTCCAATATTATAAGGAGAGCAATCCTCTCTCTCCATAATCGTCCAATCTGGTTGTTGGGGAGAGTTATCCAGCCATTGGATCGTGTTTCTGATATTTACAGACCAGTAGTAATACATAAAGTTGTGGAGTGCTTATCCCCCTACTACTTTGGGTTTATTCAGATGAGCTCTTTGTATTCTGTGGGATTTATAATCCCAAACAAAATTTGTGATATCTTTGAGTCCAGTTTTTTAAAAAACTTTTTGGGTAAATATATTGGGATAGATTGGAACAGGTATAACATTTGTGGTAGAAAAATCATTTTTATGGCATTTATTCGGCCTATTAAGGATATCAGAAGCGAGGAGGACTTGAACACCTATGAGTACCAATGGGAATCACCCTCACCAGCACCTTGTTTGGGGCTGGTAGAGACCTCCCTAGAGCAAGATTCGGGAGAGCCAGGGCAGGAGGAGTCTGACCCTGAAGTTGGTGTCACTGCTTTTGTGCACACACCAAGGCACATGAGCCATCCTCCAGGTGTCCCGGATGTGGCTAGAAATTTTGCCATTCCGGAGGGTACTGGTGAAGCCATGGAGAAAAATCTGGCTTCCAATATAAACTACATGGCCTCTCACCAGCTCCAGGATTCCATCATGGAACAGACAACAACGCGTTACCAGGCACCTGTTAACTGTGTGTCGCTCAAGGTGCCCACCGTGAACTTGGCTATCTGGGCACAAATGAGTGCATCGATACTGCAATGGGATGAAACAACTGTGTCAATTGATGCAATACGTTACTGACTCATAGATGAAATAGAGACCCCTTTTATTTAATTTCTCAAACTGCACAGACCTCAGATCTTAGGTGGAATGAAGTAAAATGCAGGTGACAGTTCCAATTTTGTGTGTGATACTGCCTATCATTATCTTTTTAGTTTCAACTGACTTTGACTGTGGGGAAAGGGACTGTAGAGACTGCTGAACTGCAGATGATAGGTTTTGATTGATTGCCTTCACTTCACTATTACGAGCCTCCAAAATTATGAAAGGAACATCTCAAAACAATTTTTTACTATCACGGGAGATTGCAACTTTCACGTGGTCCGCCCTGTTTCAACGAATGCAATCAACCTGGCATGCACAAACTAATAAGATCAAATAGAATAAGTTGTTCTTTCCGTCCTGAGCCTACTCCCTGGCCCGAGTGAGCACCACCGGAAATTGGAGGAGCAGCTCCTCATATTCCGCTTGGGCAGTTTGCACCCTTGCGGCATAAACATTGACTTCCCCTTGCTGTCTCCTCCCCTTCTCAGCTCTCCCTTAGCCCTCGGGCTCCTCCTCTTCCTTTCTCCTTTCTTCATTCCACCCCCCCCCCCCCCCCCCCCCCCCCCACCCAACATTAGTCTGAAGAAGGATTTCGGCCCGAAACGTAGCCTATTTCCTTCGCTCCATAGATGCTGCTGCACCCGTTGAGTTTCTCCAGCACTTTTGTCCACCCAGAACAAGTTGTCCTACAACTTTAGGCTACACACGCTATATGCAGGAAGAAGACTATCTAAACAGTTGCAAGTTTTTCTTCAATGGCTACATTTCACCCAGAGAGGCATGGGGTAACCAACAATTGTTATCAAACTAGAAAGGAATTGAGTATAGGATATGGCTAGGGAAGCGAGGTAAATTAACTGGTTATGTTCTGGTTAGATTTATTGATCATAGATTTCCAACTTACTGAGTAATTTGAAAATAAACAATCCCTTTCTGAAGAACCAGAAACAAAAGAACTGTAGATGCTGGTTTATAGTACAGATAGACACAAAGTGTTAAAGTAACTCAATGGGTAATGGGCCTGTCCCACTTAGGCGACTTTTTAGGCGACTGCAGGAGACTATGTAGTCGCCACATGGTCATCACATGTTCGCGGGTGGTAGCCGGGAAGTCGCCTTCATAGTAATGAGGAGTTCCCGCATTCTGGGAACATTATGTTCCCAGAATGCGGCCTCATTATGATCGCCGTAAATGTTTCAACATGTTGAAAAATTAGCAGCGACCAGAATGAAGCCACCATGTAGAGTAGCAAGAATTCTCGTTCCGTAGGTGCAGTGGTAGTGGGTCGCCAGGAGGTCGAATGTTTTCGTAGGTTCTCGTAGGTTGTAGCCAGTGGTGACCGGTGAATTTTATTGGCTCATTGGGAAAAAAAACCGTAAGCAGTAGTTTTCAGAACCAAGGGTAACCGACCGGTAATGTTAATGTCCGCCTAGCTTCACAGCCGTGGATCTCCGGCTTCTTAAAAGTTGTATCCACTCCTTTTCCCCCCTTCTCCCCCCCCTCTTTTAAAGGACTTATGTGACCCTTTCCATACATTGTGCTTTCACCGTCTTAATTACATCGCCAACCTTCCTTTTCTTCGCCATGTGTGTCTGGATCACATTGGCTTTGCACCGTGTGAATTTCACTCAGACAGCGGTCCCCCCGCTTGCCCTGTCCCCCCGCCTACATAACGGGCTGATGAAAGAAGTGATGCGTTTGTGTGTGTGTTCCACTCTGACAGTCGCCATTTCAGTCGCCGTTTTTGAGGTGACTGCCGGCAACTTGACAGGCCTGGAAAATCGCCTCAGTGAGACAGGCCCATTAAGCAGCATCTCTAGAGAAAAAGGATAGTTGATCTGTTGGGCTGGGAAACTCATTCAGACGGAAAGTAACGGGTGTGATGGGGGGGGGGGGGGGGGGGGGGGGGGGGAGAAAAGAGCAGGACCAATATGGTCCAGCAACAAATGACCTCAGTGCCCTGGTAAGCCCATTGTTGTCTATGGAAGGTGTGATTTCAAGAGGGATACAATGTAGTGAACTGTGGAACTGGTTACATGACTAGTCGGGGGGCAGAGGACAAGTGGGGGAGAGGAGTGTTTGTAGAAGTTACTTAAAAATTAGAGAATTTAACGTTCATACCAGTGGGTTATAAGTTACCCAAGGAAATTATGAGGTGCAGTTCCTCCAATTTGCATGTGGCCTCACTCTGGCAATGGTGGAGACCCAGGACAGAAAGGTCAGTGTGGGAATGGGAAGGGATGTTGAAATGGCTGTCAACCGTGAGATCCCGTATCTCTTGTAAGTGTTCAGCGAAACGGCGACTGAGTCTATGCTTGGTCTGGCAGATGTGCAGGAGCCCACATCAGGAACACTGGATGTAATAGATGAGGTTAAAGGAGGTCTTTCCTTTTCCGAAATTGGTCATTGAACTTTTAGACAATACGCCAATAGAATAAGCTTTTAAATGTTTCTGTAATGTCGCTCTCTCAGTTTTCATTAAGATTTTTCAAAGTATCGTGTGCTATTGGCAAATACAGGTTTTATGCTTGGAACGCACTGCTAAATACTATTGCACTTGAGAACCCATATGTCAAGTGCAATAAAATTGGCCATGCACACCGTGACCTATTCCATTCACGCATTATGCAAATGCCACTGAATTTGACTGAAATGGCATCCAAATGTATGCTAGATGTGATAACGATTCTTTGCACTCTCCAGGCCAGGTTCTATTGGGATCCAGAAGCAATTTGATCCCACACTTCCACATAGGTATCCAATCATGCTTAGCAATTGGTTATTGATAAGAAAATACTGTGTGTTAAACACAAAAAATGTTGTGTCAAACAATCAAATTTCAAGCCTCATTGCCTCCAAGGCAGTCGTCCTCCCTTTTTCAATGTGCTTTTCAGCAAATTGCAAAATAAGCAGGAAATTATTGAAGTAAACAAATAATAAGCAAAACCTACAATCAGCATCTTCAGTTTAAACTAAAAGCATAATCGATCGATGAAGCTGGAAGCCTCTTCGGACTGTCGTGAGCCCCACCGCGGGGCGCGGACTTAACATCGGAGCTGATCCCTTGCATGGGATCGCTCCCACCGCTGAATCAACACCAAGGGCTCGCAGTCTCGGGCGAGGCCGAGTCGGGAGCCCCAATGCCGCAGAAGGTTCGTACAGCCCCGATGCGAGGATCGATTGCCCGGCGGAGGGGAGCTGACATCCCCCCGATGCAGGAGCGGATCGCCTCGACGCGGAGGGCTCGAACGCCGCCGGCTACAGAAGTCAAGATCGTCCCGTCAACGGGGGCTCGAAGCCCATGACCGAGGAAGAACTAAGGGCAAGGAACTTTATTTCGCCTTCCATCACAGTGAGGAATGTGTAGGAGTCACTGTGGTGGATGTTCATGTTCAAATGTGTTTTGGGTGATCAGTTGCTTTTAATTGTATGACTGACCTGGCCAGTGAAATTCCTCGTATGGTGCAAAACATACTTGGCGAATAAAATCTGATTCTGATTCTTCTGATAATATGGATTTTTGACTGTTGACCTGTATATTCAACAGGGTTGTTAACTGCATATTGATTTACAGTAGATGGTCAGAGATTTTGCTGATTTCAGGTTGCTTCTGCTGACAAATCAATATTAATAAAGGCTTTACACTAATAGCTAGTTTTTAGCTGCCCTGTAGCATGTAATTGCCAGAATATCACACGTTGGGCCAAAAGGGCCAGTTTTGTGGAAGAAGTTTGGAATCTGGAATCCACTGCCTGAAGAGGCAGCCTCTTTTAGACTATTTAATAAGCATCTAATCAAGCCCACAAACCACCAAGGGATTGAAAACTATGGATCTTATGTGAATAAATGGCATCAGTATAGATGGGTGCATGGATGGGGCTGAAGGGTCCATTTTTTTTGTGCTACGTGACTCTAAACCCAAGAATGTCTGAAATACTGTCGGTTTAGAAACAAATTAAATCAAGCAGTAAATATCTGGTGACAAAATAAACTACAGATAACGATTTACCAACAAAGACACAAAGTATTGAAATAACTTAGCGGGTCAGGTAACAACTCTGGTAGTCATGGGCCGGTGAGATTTATGGTTGGGACCCTTCTTTGGACTCACAAAATTCAAGAAGTCTAAAGGAGGGTCTTGATCCTAAAAGCCGCTTGTCAATAAACTTCAGGAATTTGTCAAAGAGGGTCCTACTACTCCATTCTATAAATTTAATTGGAGGGGAAATATCATATCAGTTTTTCAATTCTATTGCAACATAATCTTCAATCTTACTGCCACCGGGAATGTCAAATTCTAGCGGGGACAGCTTTAAAGTTTAAAAGGGGAAAGTTTAAAGATGGTGCACGTGGCAGGTTTTTTTTAATAAACGGAGGAATGGTTGGAGCCTGGAACTCACTGCCAGGGAAAATGGTGGAAGCAGATACAATAGCAATGTTTAAGAGACATTTAGCCTCACACATGAAATACAGAAAATGGATATAGACCACATGCAGGGAGATGAGATTAATTTAAATCGGCATCATGGTTGGCACAGGCATTGGTGGCTGATGAGCCTGTGACTGTGTTGTAACGTATGGAGTAGCAATTGTTCCTCCCCAACACCCTGCACCCCCCAATCTAGACTATACTCCTTGAGGACACTCACAACCTAAAACTGTTATCCCTCACTGTTTAGATTAGTTTAGTTTAGAGATACAGCGCAGAGACAGGCCCTTCAGCCCACCAAGTCCATAGCGACAGTGATCCCCGCACATTAATACAAGCCTACACACACTAGGGACAATTTACACTTATACCAAGCCAATTAACTTACAAACCTGCACGTCTTTGGAGTGTGGGAGGAAACCGAAGAAACTCGGAGAAAACCCACGCGGTCACAAGGAGAACGTACAAACTCCGTACAGACAGCACCCGTGGTCAGGATCGAATGCTGTAAGGCAGCAACTCTACCACTGCACCACCATGCCGCCCCAATTTCCAATTTTCCAATTTCACAATGTAAGGCATTTACCAAACAATTTCAATTGGTATTGGCAGCGCACTGGCCATATCTAAGACATTCGAGTGCACCCAAAAGGCCCTCGGGAACTTGAGCTTTTCCAGTCTGAAAATGTGCCACCCAGGACCTTGCAGGGAGGCTGGGGTGAGTGGATCAGTCTGGTCATTGGTCATAGGGACTTGAGGTCACTGCTATGACTGATGATGATGGTGAGTTGGTGAGTTGGTGAGTTGGTGAGTTTGTGAGTTGGTGCAATGTCATTGGCACTGATCGACGTTTGAGGAGTCTTGATGAAAATTAGTGAATGTCCAGCATTGATAGATGGTTGGAGGAGGTAGGCAGAAATTGGTGTGCCTTAGGCATTGATAGGTAGCATAGCGGTTAGATAGAATTGGGGGTGGTGGGGACTAAAAGATGTTCCGTGTGTGTTTGGAACTGGGAGGGGTCTAACACCAATAAATGGTTGATGAGGTAGACAGAAATCAGAGGAGCGAGCAGGTAGCAGACAGTCTTTTGAGCCGAGGACTCAGTGAATCCCAGTGTAGTTTTTCAGGAGGTTTGGTTCTGGGATTCTAGGGAGGCAGGGCTGTATAAACAGCAAGATATATTTGCTTTTATTGCTGATGAAGTATGGCTGGGGACCCAAAAGGATTGCAGTAAAGAATGTATTTGACATGTAAATAATGTAGTTTGGCATATGTTCAACAGGCGCCCCAGTCTGGTGATGTGCTGGGAAGACAATGTAATCCAGAATGTACCCACAGTTGTGATTCCCAGGATATAACATGGCTTGAGCTCCTCCAATAGAGAAGCTTTCCACAGGGATTGATGCCGTCCACCTCTTCCTGGGGCAGAAAGGGTCCTGACTAACGTGTGGTAATCTGAAAATGGACATGATGGTTCACGCCAAGAAAAATCAATTTTCAATCTCACAATGATGAAAAAGAACATAGCGATGCAATTGAATTTCTCGGCAATGATGCTGGTCAGCCTGAGAGCCAATTCCAGTTGAGCCTCAGGATTTGAACACATCCAATCCAGCAAAGGTCAGTTTCTATCCCAATGTATAATCGTCACTATACTGGCCCAGAAATGGACTCAGTAACAGGCTACCATTTATATTGAATTTATAAAAAGAAAGAAACTATTATTAATAAGATATTAAACTCTTCATGGCGGGTATATGCATGTGCTTGTCACCTTCAATTGCCAATGTTACTTAAATATGTTCCTGAAAATTTCTGAAAACAGGAATATATTTAAAATTAAAATTAATGTAATGTTACCATTTGACCCAATTGGGATCATACTGAGCCTTAGTTAAGGTTCCCATTTTAACTGTTGCTTTGACAATCTTTGTGTAAAAAGGTTAATATTCATCACACGGGAGGTTTGAACTGTTGTAGAGTGAGAGTTTCTGGATTCTCTTAAAGAATGCTTTATATTGTCACCACCTCTGAATTCCTACTGAAGTGTTGTTTATCTTTCAAAACTTAAGACAGATATAACACCGCAGATCAATTTGGCCTTGAGGAACTGTGATATGCCCCACTGATCTGGCTAATTTGTCCTTTGAACTGACTGTGGCTCACCAGGAAATGAATGTCGCTTGGATCTCATGAGTAACAGCAGAGGTACAGCTATTGCGAGAGTTAAAGTGCACTTCTGTTCCACCTCTGGTTATCCTGCATCAAATACTGCAGCTTCAGTTTGGATGTGGTTCACCTGATAGAACAATCATGAATGAGATCCTTCCATCAAATAACACAAAGGATCACTCGAAGGAATTCTTGAAATGTTTCTTGTTGCTTCCCTGAAAGCACTTTCCTCCCATTGGTGCACCATAGAAAATCTTTGGTAGCAACTATCTATCATCCTAGTGATGTGGCTAGTCTCTCTGATCTAAGATCGCATTAGCTGAGGGCAGCGTATATAATAGTGCATGTGATGGTGACTGCAACTTTAAGAACTGAGTATCAGAATGGCGTGATTTATGTCATGTGATATATTCATTATCTTATCAGTCTTATGGATATGTGTGACTATGTGCAGTGTAAGGTCATAAGTGATAGATCATGTGATAGGAGTAGAATTAGGCCATTCAGCCCATCGAGTCTACTCCGCCATTCAATCATGGCTGATGAATGTACTTTTGTAAACTAAAGACGACCAATACTGGCAACAGCGTGTACTGAAAACCTGTGCTTGTTTCTATCTGTATGCTAAAGCCCTAATATCTTACACTGAGTGTTGAAGTATGGTATGTCTGTCAGTCAGAAGCCTTCATATCACCATTTTATCCATTTTATCCCACTCAGTTTTCCTAGACAGCTCCTGTGGACGTGTATCCACTTTGAAAACATGACATCGGCTTACATCCAGGATTCCCTTGGCGTGTCTTCGTAGGCCTGCAGCACTGTTCATTGACTGATGTCTCTGCACTCCCATACAATTGCATGTAGTCTGCCAACTTTGCCAGTTTTACTTTTTGATTTTTGATTTTTACAGATATGTGACACTGTTCTGCAGAAGTAGGGGAACTTGAACTGAGGTGGGTTACCAATGCAGGTCTCCACAGGGACATGACCAGGCAGAGTAGTAACAACAAAGCAGGTTGCACAATGGTTCAGAGGTCAGAGTTTACATGAGTGGACCACACAGGTTGATCATGAAAGTTCAGACCAAAATCTGAAATGTGTTACAGGCATTCGTATCCCGCTTAAGATTGTAGGAACTAGGAACTGGAATCAATCTGGGGCACATTTTCTGTACTTCTGTAAACCTCTTCAGATGAGGAGACCAGACCAATGCACATGTTCCACCGGGGCTTGATATGATTAGAATTAAATGACCTTACACAAATCCCCTTCCAATAAATAATGCTGAGCATGCATAGTTCCATCTAGATCCATGCATCGTTTTTAATTTTACTTCGGAGTCACGTGAGTGACTACGTGAAGAAGCCCCGCCAGGCGCATGCGTGTCATTACGTTTGACGCATGGCGCACCGACGGGCTGGAGAGTGCAGCTCCACCAGCGGTATGTAATAAACCAGCAGGTAAGTGGTTTTAAACAACTTTCTGCGGTTACGTAAGGCTGGTTTCAGGAGCCAGCGGGAGAAAACTCAAAATGGAGAAAATACCAAAAAAGGCTGCTGCCGTTCGGAGCAAAATACTTACCCGCGGGACTGTGGTTAGTGAGCATAGGTCGGCTAGGGTAACACCGGGTTCAGTAACGCCGGTTCCAAAGACGCCGACTACAGAACCGCCGGCAGCTCAACTGATTCCATCAACTCCGGTGCCTCAGGGTGCTGTGGCCGCTCCTGTCGGGAGGAAGGCCAAAAGAAAATTGGTCAGGCCTATTGACTTAGATGAATCTGACCAGGAAGACTCCCCTCCTTCAAACAAGGAGGTCTGGGGACGTCTTGAGAAGCTGGAACATTTGATTGAGCGAATGCTAAACCATGAAGTGTTCCTGTCGGGGTCGCATATCCCCAGGGTTCCCCAACAGCTCTCTGGAGCAGCCTCAGGTAGAGGACCGTATGGCGAGGAGGACTATCAGCAACACGCCTACGAGTTCCAATGGGAACGCCCATCACCAGCACCTTGTTTAGGGCTGGGTGATACCTCCCTAGAGCAAGGCTCGGGAGAGCCAGGGCAGGAGGAATCTGACCCTGAAGTTGGTGTCACTGCTCTTGTGCATACACCAAGGCACATGAGCCATGCTCCAGGTGTCCCGGATGTGGCCAGAAATTTTGCCATACCGGAGGGGACTGGTGTAGCCATGGAGGACAATCTGGGCAGCAACATTAATTATATGGCCTCTCACCAGCTCCAGGTCTCCATAATGGAGGAGACTTTGTTTCGTTACCAGACACCTGTTAACTGTGCGTCGCTCAAGGTGCCCACCGTGATCTTGGCCATCTGGGGGCAAATGAGTGCATCCATGAGGGGGCAAGAGCTGCGATTCCAAAAAGTCCTCAAATTGGTGGGGGCAGGGATAACAGCGTTTGGGCGAATGGTCCAAGGAGCGTCGATGTCAGGTACACAGCAGGATATGTTAGCCCTGCTGTGCAATGCTCATTTTGAACTCAACTGCATCCGGAAGATCGCCATAAAGCCAACACTCAATCCACGCTTTGCGGCTCTATGCAAGTCCTCTAATGTCCAGGCGCCCAATTTTCTATTTGGTGAAGACCTGGTGAAGCAGGTTAAAGATCTCGAGGAAGAGGCAAAAACCATCGGCCTCATAAAAACCTATACACCCTCGGCCAAGATACCGCCTCGCAAGCCCTTCCCCTTCAGGCGAGCTACAGACACTGGAGCAGGTCAAGGACCGAGCAGATGGTTTCCAGCTACACGCCGTTCACACGCACCTCTGTACACCCCCAACATGGCCAGGAGGTTGAGAAATCCAAGATCAACCATGGAGGTACGAGTAACTGGTTCAGTCCAGGATATATCCTCTGGGGAGCAGCCTCCAGTTGGGGGTAGGTTGCAATTGTTTTATGATGAATGGTGCTGCATAACATCAGATCTATTGATACTGGACAGTAATCGGGGGTCTCGAATTGAGTTTCTGTCAGGAATACATCCACCTGCACAAAATACACCTAGTCGGGTATTGGTTTTTTCAAGACCAGAAACTCTACAGGTGAATGATGAATTTGGGGTTTTATTCCAAAAAGGGGTAATTGAAAGGACGGCATATCAGCCTCAACAATTTGTGTCCAATATATTCCCCAGACAGAAGAAGGATGGTGGGTGTCGAGTCATTCTGGACCTAACCCGACTAAATTCTTATGTCCAGTATAGACATTTTAAAATGGATACTTTCAGTACTGTTAAGCAACTGATATCAAAAGGTTGTTATATGGCAACCATAGATCTGAAAGATGCATATTATTCAGTACCAATTTTCATCAGTACTGTAGATTATTGAAATTTAGTTGGATACGACAGCTGTGGCAATTTCAAGCATTGCCCAATGGGTTAACTTCAACCCCAAGGTTATTTACAAAGTTGTTGAAACCAGTATTGGCACTACTCCGCGCCCAGAATCACATTGTGATGGCTTATCTGGATGATATTTTGATTATATGCAACACTCAGCTGAGGCAGCTGAGGAGTCAGTTTCAGTGACAAAACACCTGTTTGAGAGGTTAATTTTCCTCATCCACCCAACTAAATCCAAGCTAGTACCATCCCGAATAATATACTATTTGGGGTTTGTCATTGATTCAATTGATATGTCACTGACTTTGCCTATGGCCAAAGCTGTTGAAATTATGGAGGCCTGTAGCAATCTGGTAGACGAACAACAACCCTCCATCCGGCAAGTAGCCAGTGTCATTAGTAAATTAGTGGCGGCTTTCCCTGGAGTGCAGTTCGGACCACTGCACTATCAGAGTTTGCAATGAGCTAAAGAACAAGCACTTAAAGAACATGCAGATCATTTCACCAGACCAATGCAGTTGCCAGCCAAAGCTATCGCCGAGTTGCAATGGTGGATATTTAATGTCTCACGAAGTACTAAAAACATTTTGACTCAACAACCCTCAGTTAATTTACAAACAGATGTCAGTGCTTCGGGATGGGGAGCCACTGATACCGAGTCTAGCTGTGGCGGCAGATGGAGTGTGCAAGAGGCATTAATCCTGTAGAGACAAGGGATAAATTACTTCGAATTGCTGGGTGCATTCTATGGCCTAAGAGCATATTGTTCAACAATGAATGATTTACATGGTCAGCTCCAGATTGACAATACCACGGCTGTTGCATATATCAATCACATGGGAGGAATTAGGTCAGTATCATGTGATAATCTAAGTAACCTAATTTGGGACTGGTGCATTACAAGAAATATCTGGGTCTCAGCTATCTACCTACCAGGTAGAGATAATGTGGTGGCAGACACCAGGTCATGCAAATGTAATGACAACACAGAATGGATGCTGAATCCAAAAGTCTTTAAAATGATCGTCAGCCGGTATGGCTTGCCAGACATAGATCTGTTTGCATCCAGGCTAAAGCACCAGTTACCTAAATACGCCTCATGGGAGCCAGATCCAGGGACAGTAGTGGTGGATGCATTCTCGCTACATTGGGAACGTACGTTCTTTTACGCTTTTCCCCCATTCTGCCGCATCAGTCAATGTCTCAACAAAATAGAGCAGGACTCCGCCTCAGGTGTTTTGGTGGACCTGCACAGCCATTGTTCCCATTGGTCCTGAGACTGATGACACAGCCATTCATGACTGTCCCCAAATGCAGCAACTTGTTGGTTCATCCGGTGACAGGAAAAAGTCATCCTTTACATGATCATATTAATCTGTTGATCTGCAGAGTCTGAGCAGACCGTTCCAAGGCCTCGGACTGTCGAGTTGGACCGTGGATGTGATTACTAAAAAATGATATGCATCTCATATTAAGAAATGGGAGATGTTTTGTTTACAGTCAGATATATCTTATCATACTGCAAGCATACCGGATGTATTGGAGTTCCTTGCTACATTGCATTTTGACGAACAATTGAGCTATAGTGCCATTAATAGTGCTCGGAGTGCTTTGTCCTATTTAGGGCAAGTGTTGGGACAACAATCTATTGGGTCTCATCCACTAGTGTCCCGATTCATGCGAGGTATTTTTAACAAAAACCCTCCTAAGCCTAGATATACAGAAATCTGGGATGTCAGTATAATTCTCACACTGCTTCGGCAATGGGCTCCAATCACATCTCTATCTTTTCAGAAGTTAACACTTAAAGTGGTTATGCTCATGGCGCTAGTATCAGCGCAACGGGTTCAAACATTGCAAAAGCTACGGCTGGATAGCATGTATTCTTCTGTAGATAATATTACGTTTTATGTATATGATTTAATCAAACAAAGCAGGCCAGGGATGGCTGGAACCAAAATAAGCTTTAAAGCATACCCCGTTGACCTAAGGTTATTTGTAGTTACGCACCTGAGTCAATATATCGAGGTAACCAAGAGTCTCAGAGGCTCTGAAACAGCGATGCTCATCAGTCACAAAAAACCTCATAAAAAGGTGTCAGTACAAACTATTTCTAGGTGGTTGAAACAGGTTTTGGATTGTGCTGGAATAGACAGTGATGTGTTTAAATCTCACTCCACCAAGGCGGCGTCAACATCCGCAGTGAAGGCACAGGACGTGCCTCTCGATCAAATCCTCGGGGGCCTCAGGATGGTCTTGTGAATCAACTTTTTCAAAATTCTATGACAAACCTGTCCTGGCAGTGCAAGGTTTTGGGCATGCTGTTTTGGGTTCTGTTTGATTTCATTTGTAATTTTCATTTGAAATTTCCCCCTGGGATAGAGGGGTTATTACTGTTCTTTTTATTATTAAAATGTTCATTGTATAATTTAAGCAATGTTCAATACATTATTTGTTCAATACTGTGTCAACTGAAGCAGTGTGCCGTATGGAACTGGATCTACGGCATGAAATCACAGAGCTTTGAAATCTTCACACAGTCACTCATGTGACTCTGAAGTAAAATAGTAAGATTAAACGAGAACTTACCAGTTTGAAGTTTGATCTTTTTTTATGAGGAGTTACGATGAGGGATTACGTGCCCTCCGCTCCCGACCCTCATAATCGCAAAGATCATCTGGTAGTTCTGCCGCTGCCCTTGTGTGTGACTTTGGCGCCTTTAGGGGGGGGGGGTGTGAAATGCGGTTTTCCCCATGCAATCCGGAGCTTTATTTTCTCGGAGTGCGAGCTATTTCTGGCGGTTCGTTCCGACTGCCGGTAAGTCCGTTTTTTAAAATTAATAGCCCGACTATTTTATCGTTGCAGTAAAATAAAATGCCGTGAACGCCGACAACGGGGACCGATTTTACGTAGGTGACAGGTAAGTGAAAGCTGTTTATTTTTACATATAAACTTGCTTTTTTAGGGGACTTTAATAAATATTTCACGTTGCGAAACGGTGATTTAGCCCCCATATGAACTGTCAGAATTTTTCCTGACGATATGGGGTTTAAATTCACCGCAACCGCAACGTTCCAATCCATCGCGTTCCAGAAAATCCCACTCGCAAGCTGTTTAAAATGCCCATTAATTTACAGGCATTCAGCACTGAATTCCTTCAATTTGGCCTATAAATTAATGACAATTAGATTTAAAAATCATGTTATATTGTGAATTATTGTGTGACTGTTAATTGGACACTTCGGCTTTAAATTAAAAAAAAAAAATTTCTTAAGAAATTGATAAATGTTTAGATCTAGTAATTGAATTTTGTAATTGGCTACAATTGGGTAACTAACTAATTATATGCTTTAATTTCAGGTCATCCAAGTAAGATTGTTTCATATTTGTTTCAGAATACTTCAATCTATAATAACTGAAAATTTCTTTCAGTTCTCTTAAATTTTAAGGAAGTTATGGGCTTTTGACTGTCCTCGATCACAACTTATGTGACAAGTCAATAGAAAAGCAATAGGAAGCAAGTTGCTAATTTCCGAGTATGAAAATGGCCCTAACTTTTTTAATACTGAAGATATGAAAGTGAATTAGGTGTCAAATTAAACTTATTTTTATGCTTTATCTGATGGGATAAATTGCAGACTTGATTTTTTAAATCTCAAAATTTTGTAACATTGCTACTTTAACCAACCTCCCTTCCGTTAACTCAATTTTCACTTCACGCTGCCTCGGCAAGGCCACCAGTATAATCAAGGACGAGTCACACCTTCTATACCTCTTCTCCCCTCTCCCATCAGGCAAGAGGTATAGAAGGTATGAGAAAATGCACACCTCTAGATTCAGGAACACTTTCTTCCCAGCTGTTATCAGGCAACTGAACTATTTTGCCAACAACTAGAGAGCAGTCCTGAGCTATTATCTACTTCATTCAAGACCCCCAGACTATCATTGATCAGACTTCACTGGACTTTATCTTGCACTAAACGTTATCCACGTTATTCCCTTATCATGCATCTGTACACAGTGGATGGCTCGTTTGTAATCATGCATTGTCTTTCTGCTGACTGGTTAACATGCAACAAAAGCTTTTCACTGTACCTCGGTACATGTGACAATAAACTAAACTCAACTCAAACTCAGAACGCACAAATTCCATTATATCTAAAATGTACTGATCTCTGTCTTGAACATATTTGGCGACTGAGCCTTTGCTACTCTCCTTCGTGGAAAATTCCAAAGATATATTACTTCCCAGTGTGGAGAAAAGTCTCTTCTTCTCTGTCCTGAATGATAACCCATTATTTTGAAACTATGAAACCTAATTCAAAAATAGCCAGTCAGGATATGCAAGATTTCCCATCAGTTCTGTCAAGCCCCTTAAGAGTTTTGTATATTTCAATTTGATTATCTATCATACTGCTGTACTCAAGAGAGCTTTGGTCAAGTCAGCCTAATCACCCCCCATATCAGAAATCCGCCATACTGCTGAAAAAAAAAGCCAGATTCCAGGCCAGATAGGCACAATGCTCAAAGCAAATCAAAAAGATAGCTGAGATTGAACAGAGAGAATTGTTAAAGGGGCTGTCCCACTTGGGCGACCTAATTGGCGAGTTTAGTATAGTTTGAAAACCTTCAACTTTGTAGAAGACCTCCTTCGACCTCCTTCGACTATGTTGAAGACCAGTTCCGACTAGCTACGTCTAGCTATGACTAACCGGGAAAATTGGAAACTGAATAGTGGAGAGTGAAAACTCCATCAATCTCCATTCGACCACCCTTCGACTATGATGAAGACTATGTACGACTACATTTGACTACCTTCGACTACTCTCGATTACCTACGACTGACATGCCGACCTACTACGACTAAACCTATGAGTAAAAAAAGTATCTATTTTTTTCCATGGCAACCTTTTTTTACAGGCATTTTTTAACACATTGAAAAAAACGCCGCAACCTAGCTGAGGCCTCGGGTACACCGGGACTACTCTCGAGCAAGAAGGAGAGTTACAAAGACCTCCTACGACCTCGTGTCGACCATGCTGCAAGTATGAGTCGAGGGCAAACTCGCCAGAACTCGCGGATTAGGTCGCCCAAGTCGGACAGGCCCTTCACTGTTGTCTCTCCAGTGATGTAATGTGATCTGCTGAGCATCTCTCGTTTCGTGCTGTTTTATTTCAGATTCCAGATTCTGTTGTGTTTTGCTTAATGGATTTATGGATGTGTGATGACAATCTATGGACCACAGGGATTAGGAATATCATTAATAAAATGGCACCATACTTCTCTTTAATGAAGAAAACTCTGTGTAATGGATTGTCATGATACGTCAACAACATATTCAATGAACAATTAATGAATAATCAATGAATAATCAATGAACAATCAATTATTTGTGAGGTGGCAGTTGACCTTCCAACTGTGAGTGAAACTATGAAAGCAATTGACCTATGGGCAATTGGCAAACCAGCTCGAAGCTGAAGTGCAGTGCATAAGGCCAGGGATTGGACAAGCTCATGAAGCTGGCTGAACTCTTAACAGGCAATACAGTCCCCAGGAACTGTATCCGCGGAGTGCAAGGATGAGGCCATTTTCTGCCTCCCCAATGAGGCAGGTCAGAAACATCAGGCAATCTCCTTGTTGTCATCAGCAGATACAACAGATTAATGCAGGGAGGCATTTTGAGAGTGAAAAATGTACTTGACACTTTTTTATATTACCTAGTGCATCCAACAGGCAGTACTAAAATAGTTTTCTCTTGCACCCTGGAATAATTTTTTAGAATCTGATTGATTGAAAGATACAACATGGAAACAGGCACATCAGCCCATTGAATCTACGTTGACCTTTGATCACCTGTTCACACTAGTTCTATGTTATCTCAGTTAAACATCCACTCCCTATACCCCAGGAGCAATTTACAGAGGCCAATTAACCCCAAAATTGCTGGGACGTGGGAGGAAACTGGAGCATGGAGGAAACCTATGTGGTCACAGGGAGAACGTGCAAACTCTACACTGACAGCACTCGAGGACAGGATCGAACCTGGGATTCTGGCACTGTGAGGCAGCAGCTCTACCAGCCCGATCCACCTCATCAATAAATCCCAGTCCAAAGACTGTGTTTAATTTTTTTCAAGCACTTAAAGTAACACCATTCAGTCCTTGTAGTGGAAATCACACAATATAAGTTAGACAAAAGTGCTGGAGAAACTCAGCGGATGCAGCAGCATCTATGGAGCAAAGGAAATAGGCAACGTTTTGGGACGAAACCCTTCTTCAGAATGATGGGGGGGGGGGGGGGCAGGGAGAAGAAATGAAAAAGGAGGAGGAGGAGCCCGAGGGCTGAGGGAGAGCTAGGAAGGGGAGGACACAGCAAGGGCTAATGGAATTAAATGTTCAGGCCACCGGGATGCAGACTGCCCAAGTGGAATATGAGGTGCTGTTCCTCCAATTTCCAGTGTTGCTCACTCTGGCCATGGAGGAGGCCCAGGACAGAGAGGTCGGATACGGAATGGGAGGGGGAGTTGAAGTGCTGAACCACCAGGAGGTCAGGTTGGTTAATGCGGACTGAGCGGAGATGTTCGGCGAAACGATCGTCAAGCCTCCGCTTGGTCTCACCGATGTAGATCAGCTGACATCTAGAGCAGCGGATGCAATAAATGAGGTTGGAGGAGATGCAGGTGAACCTCTGTGGCACGTGGAACGACTGCTGGGGTCCTTGAATGGAGTCGAGGGGGGAGGCAAAGCGACATGTGTAGCATCACTTGCGGTTGCAAGGGAAAGTGCCCAGGGAGGGGGCGGTGCGGGGGGGAAGGGAAGAATACATACATAAGGGAAGAATCACACAATATACATCAGCTAGAGTAATTTGAATTGAACTAACTTAACATATAACTGACATTCAGGACACCCTACTGATATACAGTAACTCGACTCCTGACAACATTTTTGTAAATCTTCGTGCTTAATGATATCTTTCCTACATTGAACCAATATTGAACACAATACTACAAGTAAACTGAACACAATACTCCAATGCTCTATAAGGACCTATATTTGTCCCTATAGTTTGGGAGAAGCTGCTGCAGTAGTAGAGGTGAGTAACTGCAGTGTATTTTGTAGATGATGCACACGGTAACCACAGTATGTTAGTATGGATGGACTGACTGTTCAGGGTGAAGGAGAGGGCATGAATTACGTATGCTGATTTATCCCAGATTATGTCAAACTTCTTGAATCTTGTAGGAATTGTGCTTCTCCAGCTAAGTGGGGATGGTTCCATTACCTTGTGCCCTGTGGAGCATGAAAAGGCTTTGACATGTCAGTAAAAGCCATTTGTTTTCCTTTGCTTCTGAGCAACATGGTCAGACTAGAAAATAATAGGCTGGCAGGCCTGAAATAAGTGGTGAGGTGATATTTGGAGAAAAGTCTTAGGGAAAGTATTTACTCCCATTTAGAAAAGCATGGATTATTAATGATATCCTGCATGGCTATGTATGGGGTGGTGATCCTTTCTCAGAAATTCGATTACGTTTTTGAGGAGGTGACGAAGATGACTATTAAGGGTTGGTCAGTTGATATTGTCCACATGGTGTTGAATAAAGCATTTTATCAGGTCCCTTATGGTAGGCTAGTCCTGAAGATGAAGTCACATATTATCCATGGTAAATTGGTAAATTAGATCCGAAGTTGTCTTGGCCATGGAAAGTAGAGTGAGGGTGGAGGTGTGTTTTTCTGACTGGAGATCTGTGACCGTTAGTGGTTCACTATGGCCAATGTTTAGGACCTCTGTTTTTTGTATATATATTAGTGATTTAGTTGAAAATGCATATGGTTTGATCAGTGAATTTGCAGAAGACACGAACATTAGTGGAGAGTGAGGAATATTTTCAAGGATACCACAGGATTTACGTCAGTTGGCAGTTTGGACAAAAACAATAGCAGATGGTATTTAATCTGGACAGAGGATGTGATACATTTTGGAAGGTCAAATGCAAGAGGAGTATATACATAAATGTCAGGGGCCTTTGGATCATAGATGTATAGAAGGATCTCAGAGTGTGAGACACTCGTTCTCGGAATGTGGCAACACAAGTAGATGGGGCAGTAAATGCTGGAGCTTTGCATGCTTGCCTTCATCGGTCAGTACTCTGGGTAGAATAGTCACAAAGTCATGCTGCAGCTACATAAAACTCCATTAGATCACATTTGGAGTGCCTCGTGTGGAACAATGTGGAGGCTTTGGATAGGGTGCAGAAGAGGTTCACCAAGAAGTTGCCTGAATTGTAGTGTTAGCTATAAGGTGAGATTGGATAAATATGTATTATTTTCTCCGGATGCTTGGAGATTGGAGGGCATCCCGAGAGAAATATATAAAATCACGAGAGGCACTCAGTAGATAGGATACATTGTCAAGCACTTTATCATAATGTGGAAATGTTAAATGTTAGAGGGCATAGATTTGAGGTGAGGTGAGGAAAGTGTAAAGGAGATTTGTGAGGTAAGTTTTCTTTACCTAGAGGAGTGGTGGTATTTGGAACTGCAGCCAGAGTGGTGGCAACGGCAGATATAATACCTACATTTATAGTAAGTAGTATTTGGACAGATGCATGGACGGCAAGGGAAAAGTGAGATACGAATGATGTACAGGCACATGTTATCAGTTTAGATTGGCACATGATGAGCACAACCATAGTGGATACTGAGTAAGTAATATTCCAGAGGGTAACCACTTTGTCGCAGGATACCTTTTCCTGTTGAGATTATGAAAAGTGGTGACCTCTAGGTTGTTGGTAGTTGATGATGGTTATGCCATTGACTAGTGAAGATAAGTTGTTCACTCACTTTTTAGGTGATCATTGTCTGCACCTTTTTATGGTACATACAGGTTTGCTATTTATCAGCCGATGTCTGATTATTATCTAAATCTAAGTCGAAGATAACACTTTTCAACAAGCCTTATTTATTATTGACAAAAAGTAAACATTTCAGAATTCGATAGAGTGAAAGGCAATTTTTGCTTAGCAATCTGTTCGTGTCTTCCAGAGAATACAGGGCTTCATAATCAGGCATCTCAAGGAGCAAAAAGGAACGAAACAAATCAATAACTCAAGATGCAACAGAAGCCCAGTTCCCTCAGCACACACTGCTCCCAACCCATCATAAGGCTTAACTGAACACCAGATCAGTTAGTGATTTTGAAAAATTGTTGTTTCCTTTCCACAAATTTTCCAAGACAGTAGTTTTTCTTCAAGATGCAATTCTGTCAATATTTTCCCAAGTGAGGAAAAAATAGCTGGTACAATCAGGTAAAGGAAAAAATAGTTCAAAGTACCCTTGAAATGAGACTGCCAATGAATGATGACTTACAGTCCCAAATCCCACACAACTACCATCGGCACACCTTGCAAATTCAAGTTTTGTGTACTTCATATTTCATATTCTTTGATGGGAGGCCAGTTAATTAAATTATGAGAGTAGACACAAAATGCTGGAGAAACTCAGCGGGTGAGGCAGCAGCTATGGAGAGAAGGAATTGCCGACGTTTCGGGTCTCGACCCTTCTTCAGACTGAAGATATATTTACCATTAACCAGACTTCCTGAAAAAGATTGAAGATGTTTTCTGCATACAGAATGGCCAACATAAGGCAATTAAAGCAATTTGTGCCTAAAATCTAGCAGACATACAGCATGTCAGTGAATAAAGCATTTGAAAAACAAATAAAGCTTTTCTACAAAATTTGGTTTCTACAGAATGTGGTAATTTCTTGGGGGCAAATTTGTCCCCCAAATGATCAACTAGATATATTTCACTGAAGAGCTTACAGCTGTTAATACACTGAAACCGCCTTGCTCTCCTATAGATTACAGGCCAACTTTCCAAAAAACATTACCAGCCAGAACTCAGAAGCAGGAAGCCTGGTTGATTGTAGACATAAGGAACTGCAGATGCTGCACAATGGAGCAGAAACATCTGGACACGAGGAACTGCAGATGCTCTGTAGTGGAGAAGGATCCATGAAGATTTCAACAGAGGAGGACAAAGGGGTTAAGTAAGAGGGGAAAAAAAGCATGAAAGAAAGCTTGCGGGGAATTTAAAAACTGACACTAAATGCTTATTTAGATATGTAAAAAAGGCAAAGATTAATGAAGACAAATGTAGGTCCCTTACAATCAGAGACAGGGGTCACGGAAAGAGCGTTCACGTTGTGGCCCTGTTTCCACTGCTCTTTCCACCACTATGCACAAGAAGGGCAAGACGCTATTGTATGCAGATGCTGAGAAATGAGTTTAGCTCTGGCTGAACAATTTCTAATCTTGTGATGTGGACTCGATAAGAAGCAACAGAGACAGGTGAATTAATAATGGGAAACAAATAAATGGCAGAACAGTTAAATGAGTACTTTGGTTCTGTCTTCATTAAGGAAGACACAAACAATCTCCCAGAAATACTAGGGGACTGAGGATCTAGTGGGAGGGAGGAACTGTAGGGAATCCACGTTAGTCAGGAAATGTTGTTAGGTAAACTGTTGGAACTGAAGGCAGATAAATTCCCTGGGCCTGATGGTCTGCATCCCAGAGTACTCAAAGTTCTCTCGATGCTGGATCAGTTAATGTGGACTGGAGGGTAGCCAATATAACCCCACATTTATTAAAAATGAGGGAGAGAGAAAATGGGGAATTATAAACCAGTTAACCTTAAGTGCCTGTCCCACTTTCACGACCTAATTCACGACCTCTGCCGAGTTTGCCCTTGACTCATTCTCGCAGCATGGTTGTCACGAGGTTGTAGGAGGTCGTAGGTAGGTCGTAGGTAGGATGTGATGCTAGTCGTAGGTACTCGTGGCATCAAGTAGGTCGGGGCGTTTTTCTAGCCTGATGAATAATGTCCACGAGTAAAAAAGGTCGTGAATTAGGTCGTGAAAGTGGGACAGGCCCTTTACATTGGAAGTGGGGAAGATGCTTGAGTCAATTGTTAAAGATGTTATAGCAGCACATTTGGAAAGCAGTGACAGGATCAGTCAAAGTCAGCATGGATTTATGAAGGAGATATCATGTTTGACTAATCTTCTGGAATGTTTTGAGGATGTAACAAGTGGAATGGATAAGGGAGAGCCAGTGGATGTGGTGTATCTGGACTTTCAAAAATCCTTTGACATGGTCCCACACAAGAGATCAGTGTGCAAAATGAGAGCACATGGTATTGGGGGTTGGGTATTGACATGGATAGATAACTGGTTGGCAGACAGGAAGCAAAGAGTAGGAATTAACTAGTCCAAGCAGGCAGTGACTAGTTGGGTGCCGCAAGGCTCGGCGCTGGGACTCCAGTTATTTACAATATATATTAACGATTTAGACAAGGGAATTAAATGTGACATCTCCAAGTTTGCGGATGACACAAAGCTGGATGGCAGTGTGAGCTGAGAGGAGGATGCTATGAGGCTGCAATGTGACTTGGATAGGTTGGATGAATGGGCAGATGCATGGCAGATGCAGTATAATGTGGATAAATGTGAGGTTATCCACTTTGGTGGCAAGAACAGGAAGACAGATTATTATCTGAATGGTGTCAGATTAGGAAAAGGGGAGGTGCAACGAGACCTGGGTGTGCTTTTACATCAGTCACTGAAAGTAACCATTCAAGTACAGCAGGTAGTGAAGTAAACTAATGGCATGTTGGCCTTCATTGCGAGAGGATTTGAGTTTAGGATCAAAGAGGTCCTACTGCAGTTAGGGCCCTGATGAGACCACACCTGTAGTATTGTGTGCAATTTTGGTCTTTTAATTTGAGAAAGGACATTATTGCTATTGAGGGAGTGCAGCGTAGGTTCACCAGGCTAATGGCGGGACTGACATATGATGAACAAATGGGTCGACTGGGCTTCTATTCACTGGAATTTAGAAGGATGAGAGGGGATTTTATAGAAACATATAAAATTCTTAAAGAATTGGACAGGTTAGATGCAGGAAAAATGTTCCCGATGTTGGGGGAGTCCAGAACCAGGGGTCACAGTTTAAGAATAAGGGGTAGGCCATTTAGGACTGAGATGAGGGCAAACTTCTTCTCCCAGAGAGTTGTGAATCTGTGGAATTCTCTGCCACAGAAGGCAGTGGAGGCCAATTCACTGGATGTTTTCAAGAGAGACTTAGATTTAGCTCTTAGGGGATAAGCGGAAAAAGCAGGAACGGGGTACTGATTTTAGATGATCAGCCATGATCATATTGAATGGCAGAGTTGGCTATGGCAGTGCTGGCACGAAGGGCCGAATGGCCTAATCCTGCAACTATTTTTCTATGTTTCTATGTTACTATGCCCTCCAGAGATGCTGCCTGACAGGGTGAGTTACTCCTGCACTTTGTGTTCTAAATCTAGTTGATTGATCTAATCCATAATGTAAGGTAGAAAGGCTAAACAGTATAATTTTAATATGTACCAGAGAATGGAAATAATATTTTAAAATTAATATTCCATTCATGTGCATTGTGTCTGGAAAGTTATGAACAAAAATAATAGAATAAATAATGAAAAAAAAATGCCAGGCATCAATCTACAGGCTTTTCTCCACATCATTGTTTTCTGCTCTGGACTAGGTCTGATACTACAATTGTTAGATCCCTTTTTTTTTAAATCCCAAATGTATCAAAAATTTCCTGGCAGTAGACAAAAGAAATTATAATCAAAAATCTGACAGATTAGGATGATTCACTGCTTCTTCTTTCACATAATCTAGAAGGACTTCAATAATTTCTGTGACTATGGCAACACTAAAACCATCTTCATGTTTTCAACATCGGTTTTCTTACATATCTCTTTGGATTGAAGTTGCAAGATTCACTTCACGGTGGGTAATTCTCACTTTGCAATAATGTAAATCTATTGATAGCAATTCATCAACCCATTTTACATCTCATGATTTTTTATGTTTATATGGAAATCAATCTAAATAATAATTGAAAGAGATGTAAAACAAACTGACAACGTTGTATTTTACATTACCGTACCACACAACGTCAAAATAACATAATTATTTCACAACATCTAACACTCAGTCAAAATTATATGTAAATATATTTTCAACTCTTTACTCAAAGAAATATTGTTTTGGGGTGGATGCATTTCTTGAGCAATAATCTGTTGTTGCAAATCTGATACCAACAGAATCCAATCAAGCTTACTTCTGATCATATCAATTTATGTAATAATATACTGGTGCTGGACAGGACCGACACACCACTCAATGCATGAAGGCAAATATTTCCCTTTACTGACATATTTCTCCAGGTGACCAAGCATTTCTTCGGGATACCTGGAAGGCATTACATGAACTTTATCTTCCTTTCCCAGAACAGTTCAGCACATTACATGGGCCGCAGGTGTGTTTTCTCTTATTCTGAGGCCCTCCAACATCCAGAATCTCAGAACAAGCGCACAGTGAGCGCGGCAAAACCACGACTAGCCATGGCGGCAACCGACTGCCCCCCCCCCCAACCCACCCTCCCCTCAATTGCCATTCGCAGCGCGGTTCACAGTCGAGATATGGAGCAGTGAACGAAGCGCTGTGATTAGCCGCCGAGCAGAAGGGAGGAAGAGTTGGCCCGAGAGAGAGAGAGTCGGCCCCGAGAGAGAGAAAGTTATAATTGATATTATAACACATTTAATTTTATTTTTGTAAATTTTCTACACCGTGGAAGTCACTGGCGTTGTTCCCGGGCGGGGGGATAATTCCCCCCTCTTTTTGAGTTGGGGGATGGCCTGTATTATCCCCCAGTTTTTGGAGTTTGAGCAACAAAAAAATAATAATAATTGTGCCACTCTTCCACACCCTCCCCCCGCTCGATCGCTCCGCTCCCTCACCAGGTACCCTCGACGCCGGTGATCAGTGATCGCTCAGCTACCCCCCCGCTTCCAAAAATGTTCCGCGGCCCCTGCATTAAACTTCCACTCCAAGCACTAACTGAGCTCCTTCAGAACTTTTTTGTACTTTACAGTCATGGGTTTGCTCTAGGCAGTGGGAATCCTGGCACCTGTAAATATTAACAAAATAGGAAATTGGGGAAGTTCCAGAAGTGAAGGAACCAGAGTAACCGTGTGCAAATGGGACAGAATCACTGCTGGGACAGAATCACTGGACAATACCTTCTGAAGGCCCATCCTGCATTCCTGCAGGACTTTATACTTTAGAGATACAGCATGGAAACAGGCCCATTGGCCCACCGAATCCATGCCGACCCGCGATCACGCCGTACATTAGTACTACCTTACACACCAGGTATAATTTAGAATTTCACCAAATCCAATTAACCTACAGACCTGTACTTCTTTGGTGATTGGAAGAAAACTGAAGCACCGAGAGAAAACACACATGGAAAACTCCATACAGGCAGCAACCAGTCACAATCGAACTTGGGTCCCTGGCCCTGTATGGCAGCCACTGTCCTGACTACTCTGCAAACCTCAGCACACAATTTGAATACCAAGCGACACTTGCAGGCTTCCCATTTCAAAAGACACTACTACTTGTGGTTTTTTCCCATTAGTTCCCTCTTAATAGCTGGAGCCCAGAAGTATTTCTGGCACAATGGATCCAATTTTGATTTTAGAGAGCACAGCGTCTGAATTGTGAAATAGACTCAGTCACACATTCCAACACCTCTCCTGATCTTTATAATATTGCACGTTTTACACTAACTTTCAAAATTAAAAGTATCTCTGTGGAAATGAAGTTGTTTGATTTCAAGACAAGCTAACCCAATCGTTTATAATTTAGATTCTATTATGAATAAAGTCCAATTGAAATTGTAATTACTGTTCACAGAGAGACCATTGTTTAAACAACTGTATTTAGATACGGGTTAAAAGAAAATAATAGTACTGCATTTTTTGTGAACAAAAGGTTTATAAAATCCTTGTACAACAGATGTGAAATCATGTTGAAAGTTAAACTACCAACGTCAATTAATTGGATGCTTTTTTGATTACTTGGGCTTGATGGTACATGTATATATTAAGCCAAGCAATTTATGTCATCAACAGCTGACAATTGATCGGTTGACAGTTCGATACAATTAAACAACATCTAATTAAATGTTCTTTGTCGACACAGGAGTCCGCAGATGACGGAATCTTAAGCCAAAAGAACAAAGTGTTGGAGAAACTCAGTGGGTCAGGCAGTATCTGTGGAGGGAATGGACAGGTAATGCCTTGGGTCAGGACCTTTATGCATTCTGATGGAGTATGGGAGAGAAAGCTGGAAAAGAGATGTTGGGGTGGGGCAAAGCATGGCAAGTGATAGGTGGGCATAAGTGAGGCAGATAATGACAAATGCCAGAGGTGGTCCACCTCCAGTTTAAATTCCATTTGGAATATTTTGGAGGACCAGGAAACCAAGAACCAAGGTGAAAAGGAGACAATAGGCTGCCCGATAAAGTAGGAGAGGTTGAAATGTAAATGCCAGAGGGAGGTACAGAATGATGGGGGTTGTGGGAGAAATTTGTGCACATTGAGGTGGGGTGAGGGTTTAGGAGGCAAAAGGGAAAGGGGGTGTAGAAGAACATTACTTGAAATTGGAGAGTTTTTTTTCAATTGCTTTTGAGTTTTAGATTACTCAAACGGAATATGACGTACTGTCTTCCCGCTTGTGTGCAGCCTCACTTTGGCAGTGGAAGAGACGGAGAGTAAGTTTGCTATGGGAATTGGAATGGGGAGTTAGCAACCAGGTGCTCTAGCAGGCCTAGGTGGACAGAACGCAAGCGTTCGGTGAAACGGTTCAAGGTTTTGCCGATTTACAGGAGATCATATTGGGAACATCAAAAGCAATAGACAAGGTTGGAAGAGGTGCAAGTGAACTTCTGTCTCACCTAAAAGTGGTGCTGGGGTCCCTGTATGGAAACGAGAGAGGAGGTGTAGGGATGGGTGTTATATCTCCTAAGGCTCCAGGGTCTGGGGGGGGGGAGGGGGGTGGGGAGTCAGGACAGGTTGGGTGGAAAGCATTGAGTGAACCAAGGAACAGCAAATGGAGTGGTCTCTATAGAGAGCGGAAAGGAGTGGGGTGGGAAGATGTGACTGGTGGTGGGATCACATCAAAAGTGATGGATGTGGAGGCTGGTGCAGTGAACGGTGTGGACCCGGAAATCTATATACTTGTTCAATCTGGGAAGGAGGGGGAAGTGGAATGAGAGCGGAACTGCAGAACATAGAGGAGATATAGGTCAGGAGTCCATCAACAACTGGAGGGGGTGGAAGGCACGGTTATGGAGGAGAGAGGGCATCTAGGATGACCTAGAGTGGAGAGCCTCATCTTGAGAGCAGACGTGACAGAAATTTGGAGTAAGGAATGGGCTTGTAGTAGACATCAGTGGATAGTTTGTACCCTGTGATGGAGACGGACAGATTGAGAAAAGAGTGAGAGATTTCTGATATAGTCCAAGTGAATTTGAGGGCGGGGTGGAAGTTAGTAGTAAAGTTGATGAAATCAATGAGTTATGCATGAGTGCAGGAGACAACCCTGATGCAAGTGTTGATGTAAGGTCATAAGGTCATGTGATAGGTGCAGAATCACATGGCCATTCAATCATGGCTGATCGATCTCTCCCTCCCAACCCCATTCTCCTGCCTTCTCCCCATAACCCCTGACACCCAATGTAGTGGAGAAACAGTTGGGGAATGGTGCCAGTGTATGTTTAGAATAAAGAATGTTCAATGTGGCGAACAAAAAAGTCTTTGTCTTCTATTCATGTAAAAAACATACATTTGAGCCACATTTAATCGCAATCTGACAAAATATTTGATAACGCGATTGCATTAAAAAAATGGATTTCATAATGGTGCCATATTATTGGTTATTTAATAATCAAAGTTGTGCAAATGCCTCTGGTAAGTCATTGGAATCTATTATGGCACCTGAAAACTGAGCAGTAGTAGGCATTATTTATTGGCATCCTGTCAATAATTTAAGCAACGGATAATTATTTTATCTACATTAGTCTAATTGATAGCTAGAGGTGCATGGGGAACAGCTGGTTACCTGCCACTTGCACTGCAAGATGTCCCTGACTTCAGCACTTGCTCAGCGTGACTGAATTCACCACAGGCTAAGCAGTGGAACTGTGACTTGCAAAGAGACTAAAGAGATATTCCACCTGCCAATCGGCTTTATGTCAGGAAGGACTGTCACAGGAACTGGCCCTCCTTCATTTTTAGTAGGATTTGTTAGGGTGAGTGTGGTTGTTGTTTACTCATAATACCCTCAGTTTAATTATTTACTAATACTTAACTGTTTTTCTAATTATAGACATAGAGTGTTGGAGTAACTTAACAAGTCAGGCAGCATCTCTGGAGAAAATGGATAGGTGACGTTTCGTGTCGGGACCCTTCTTCAGAGTCCCAGCCCGAACCATCACATATCAATTTTCTCCAGTGATGCTGCTTGACACGCTGAATTACTCCAGCCTTTCCTGTCCTTCCTTGGAATAAACCAACATCTGCAGTTCCTTTTTATTACATGTGTTTCTAATTACTTTGATCTTACTAATTGTCTTTAAAGATTTTTTTTATCTAAGCATTTAAATTTGGTTGAATAGTTTTTAATTGCTGCTAACTATCAGAGGCATTTAAAAACCTACTGGAGCGACTAGTCTCTAAAGCCTGTTGCGGTGTTCAGGGTCGTGTCTTCAGAATACACTGCCTGAGGCCTCCCTGTTCACTGCAGTCTTGCCTGCCTTGCCAGCTGCCTGTCTAGAAAGAAGGATCAGCTTGTGCAGCCCTTTGCATCAGGAATGAGCAAGCGTGGGCAGGCAGGGACTTTGTTCGGCTAGAATGAGCAATAGATCATGCGCAGGATGATCCAAACCAGCCCAGTGAAAATAGTTTTGATTCAGTTCCTGTCATCTTACTTTGGTTAAACTGTTGGTATAGAGAAGGGTCCTGACCCGAAATAACACCCATCCTTTATCTCCAGAGATGCTGCATGACCTGCTGAGTTACTCCAGCACTTTGTGTCTTTCTTCGTATACCAGCATTTTCAGTTCCTTTCTACACATGGTTTAAAACAGATCATATGGTCACAATCATAGAGTAATACGGTGTTGAAACAGGCCCTTCGGCCCAACTCACCCACAACGGCCAACAATGTCCCATCTACCCTAGTCCCACTTGCCTGCGCTTGGTCCATGACCATCCAAACCTGTCCTATCCATGTATCTGTCCAACAGTTTCTTAAACGTTGGGATAGTCCCAGCCTCAACTACCTCCTCTGGCAGCTTGTTCTATACATTCACCACCCTCTGTGTGAAAAATTTACCCCTCAGATTCCAATTCAATCATTTCCCCTTCACCTTGAATCTATGTCCTCAGGTCCTCGATTCTCCTACTCTGGGTAAAAGACCTTGTGTATCTACCTGATCTATTCCTCTCGTGATTTTGTATTCCTCTATAAGATCTCCCCTCATCCTCCTACGCTCCACGGAATCAGTGTTTCCACTTTGAGAGAAATTACCCGAAAATCTGGAAATTCTGATTGTCTTCAGGTAATTTTAGGGAAATTGAGTAATTTCGGGAAATTGAATAATATCGGTAAATTTACGCATCTGGGCTGCGAAGGAGTGCAAAGGTAATACATACAGCACTGCCGGTTTGGCGCTCAAAGGTTTCAACAGAGCGGTGTCAGTTTAACATGTGGGAATTTAAACAAAGAGCTGTCGGCTGCAGAGCTATGGGTTCTAAATATAGTGCTACTGGCTGCAGCGCTATGGGCTGTAAACATAGCTCTATGGCCACAGCACTATGGGTCACAGACTGTTCGGGAAAATTCTCGTATAACAATGAGTCTTTGGAATTCTCTTATTCAGTGGAAGTTGAGCCTTTGATTATTTTTCAGGCAATGGTAGAATTCTGGATAAGCCTAGTGATGAAAAGTTACCAGCGGGCAGTGGGATTGCAGTTACATTGGGATTGGCCTTGATTTTACAGAATGGTGGGTGGGCTCAAGGGGCAGGGAGGGAGAGAGGGAGGCATGGAGAGAGTGAGTGGGAAAGAGGGGAGGATAAGTGGGAGAGAGTGGAGGGAAAAGGAGAGAGGGAAGGGGAGTGAGAGAGGGAGGGAGAGAGAGAATAAGGGAGGGAGGGAGAGAAAAAAGGAAGGGGGAGAGAGGGAGGAAGATAGAGAGAGGGAGGGAGAATCGAAGGGAGGGAGGGAAAGGGGGGAGAGAGGGGACTGATACATGATAGCAGGTTGAAAAAATAAAGACAACAAAGCTGCCTTGCAGAACACTGTACACGTGAGTACCAGAAGCAGGCAGATACGGTGCAGTCACATAGATCTATTTTGCCTTGTTCTTCTTTGTGTTAATGCGTGCCCATGAAAAAAAACAACAAATAGCACGCCAGAAGAATTTTTGAAAATTTCAGGAAATATCATCAAATTCCACTAAATTTGGGATTCTATTTAAGGAAAAATGTTTTTGAGGTGTGGAAGCATTGCACAGAATAGAGACCCAGCCTACTCAACCTCTCCCTATAGCTCACACCCTCTAGTCCTGGCAACATCCTTGTAAATCTTTTCTGAACCATTTCAAGCTTGACAATATCTTTCCTATAACATGGTGCCCAGAACTGAACACAATATTCTAAATGCTGTCCCACCAACATCTTATACAACTACAACAGGACCTCCCAACTTCTATACTCAATACTCTGATACAGGCCAAAGTGCCAAAAGCCGTTTTGACTGCCTCATCTACCTGCGACTCGACCTTCAAGGAATCATGCACCTGTACTCCGAGATCCCTCTGCTCTCCATCACTACCCAGAGGCTGACCATTTACGGTGTAGGTCCTGCCCTTGTTCGACATCCCAAAATGCAATACCTCACACTTCTCTGTATTAAATTCCATCAACCATTCCTCCGCCCACCTGGCCAATCGGTCCAGATCCTGCTGCAATAGTTCACAACCATCTTCACTATATGCAAAACCACTAACTTTTGTATCATCTCCACACTTGTTAATCTTGCCCTGTATGTCCTTATCCAAATCATTGATGTAGATGGCAGACAGTAACGGGCCCAGCACCGAACCCTGTGGCACACCACTATTCACAGGCCTCCAGTCTGAGAAGCAACCGTCCATCATCACCCTCTACTTCCTTCCATGGAGCCAATTTGCTATCCATTCAGCTATCTCTCCTTGGATCCCATGAGATCCAACCTTCTACAGCCTACCATGCGGTCATAAGGAATAGTAGTAAAATTAGGCCATTCGGCCCATCAAGTCTACTCCACCATTTAGTCATGGCTAATCTATATCTCCCTCCTAACTCCATTTTCATGCTTTCTCCCCAAAACTCTGGACACCTGTAGTAATCACGAATCTATCTATCTCTGCCTTAAAAATATACACTGACGGCCTCCGCAGCCTTCTGTGGCAAAGAATTCCACAGATTCACCGCCCTCTGACTAAAGATACCAGCTTGTCTTCTCCGCTTTTAGCTACCAATGGGGAATTTCAGTTAAAGATGCCTATTTTTGTGGCATTGACAGCTTAACATTGACATTTTGTCAGGCTGGGTCTGTGGCCACGATCACTTCAATAATGCTGTGTTTGAAAGCTTGAAGTGTGAAATATGCAAACAGAATCTTTCATTTAGAAGCTACACTGTTTGAGATCTTCAGTCCCAGCACCACTGTAGGGATTCCGTCAGCTGTCTCCTCAGATACGACAGTGAATCTTGGCTATAATCTAGAGCTTCTTCATTCCAGATATAATTTCTTAAGACTAGTTTGGTGACTACTGGAGAGACAGTTGACGGCACGGAAAGACGGCACCCGGGAAAGGGTGGGTTAGCACCCCAGTCTGTGTCTTTTGTGAGAAAGACACCCAACAAAGCTACGGAAAGGCCCAATGAACGATCGTGGCCTAAACATCCATCAGGCGAGAATGAAATGCTCGGAGAAGGAGAAAGAGGTGCAGCGCACAGGCCTTGAACCTGGTGAGACGCAGGAGGAGCCCGGCCGGGAGTCACCCCACAGAACCCAGTCCCTCCATGCACTAGAGTCTCCCAACCCCTGCAGAGTAGTTATTAAGATAGCTGATCCATGGGCGGTTGCTGCTGGGAAGCAAGTCGGGGCCTGATCAACCCCGGCTGGGTCGCCTGGGCGAGGGTGTCTGATATTGTGAGACCCGAAACACCCGATGACCCCAGGTCACATCACTGAGGATGCGTCCCAGCTCATCTAGAAGATGTAAATTTTTCACATATACTACAGCAATTTCCAAATACCGACTGAATATATTTCTGGTGTCCATGAAGTCTTGCGTGAATCAGTCGGTCCTCAGCCCCACACCCCTTTCAGTGAGGGCATTCCCTATATAATTAAATAGTAAAGTGCCTGCCATTGCAACCTCACTACAGCAAATCACAGTAAAATCCCCTGTTATAAGATACACTTTTGCTCCTGTGCAATGTTCTTAATCTGGGCACCAGGCCTCCAAAGGTCAAACCTTATGTCATCCTGAGCTGAATTCTGGGGGACGCTATTTATCCTGGAGTCACCCAACTGGTTCAATGAGGAGATTTTCCAGGAATCAGTGTGAAAAATCATTTACGGTGAGGTGAAAAAAACTCCCTACTCACCAGGAGTCAATTAGCCCACAAAGGAGACAGAACCCTATTAACCTACAAAGCTGCACCTCTTTGGGATGTGGGAGGAAACTGGAGAGCTCAGAAGAAACCCATGTTGTCACAGGGAGAACATGCAAACTCCACATAGACAACACCCGAACTCAGGTCCCTGGCGCTGTGAGGCAGCAACTCTACCAGCTGAAGCACTGGGTAAATTAAGGGAAGCGTTGTATAATTTGACCCTTCAATGAGCACTTGACCCTTCAATGAGTACATTTGCCCTACATAATTTGATGTCTATTTTTACCAACTCAGGGCCATTTTTCTGATGTAGAAACATAGAAAATAGGTGCAGGAGTAGGCCATTCGGCCCTTCGAGCCTGCACCGCCATTCAATATGATCATGGCTGATCAGGATGTAAGGATGTATTTTTGATTTAAATATTTTTGTGGTACAATTTTTTAATACTTCCATTCTTTTTAAATAAAATTAAAAAAGGCACACAACTTTTCCCATTATTGACCACAATTAAGTGTTCACAGGAGGACAAGCAATGGAGCAGAAGCAAAGGCAAAAGCTTGAAAAGGAAGCTCTTCCTATGCAAACCTGCGTGGAAGCTCGAGAGCCACAGGTGCACAGTAGAGAGCATGCTGACCGGTTGCGTCGTGGCTTGGTTCGGCAACTTGTGCCCAGGAGCGAAAAATACTACAAAAAGTAGTAAACACTGCCCAGTCCATTGGCTCTGACCTCCCTACCATCGAGGGGATCTATCGCAGTCGCTGCCTCAAAAAGGCTGGCAGCATCATCAAGGACCAACACCATCCTGGCCACACACTCATTCAGGTAGAAGGTACAGGAGCCTGAAGACTGCAACGTCCAGGTTCAGGAATAGCTGCTTCCCCACAGCCATCAGGCTGTTAAACTCAACTCAAACAAAACTCTGAACATTAATAGCCCATTATCTATTTATTTGCACTTTATCTGTTTATTTATTCATGTGTGTATATATCTGAGGAATCTGGTCTCCATATCTGGTCTCCAAATCTGAGGAAGGACATTATTGCCATAGAGGGAGTGCAGAGCAGGTTCACCAGACTGATTCCTGGGATGTCAGGACTGTCTTATGAACAAAGACTGCATAGACTCGGTTTATACTCTCTAGAATTTAGGAGATTGAGAGGCGATCTTATAGAAACTTACAAAATTCTTAAGGGGTTGGACAGGCTAGATGCAGGAAGATTGTTCCTGATGTTGGGGAGGTCCAGGACAAGGGGTCACAGCTTAAGGATAAGGGGGAAATCCTTTAGGACCGAGATGAGAAGGACATTTTTCACACAGAGAGTGGTGGGTCTCTGGAACTCTCTGCCACAGAGGGTGGTTGAGGCCAGTTCATTGGCTATATTTACGAGGGAGGTAGATGTGGCCCTTGTGGCTAAGGGGATCAGAGGGTATGGAGAGAAGGCAGGTACGGGATACTGAGTTGGATGGCGGATATTGGATTGGATATTGAATGGCGGTGCAGGCTCGAAGGGCCTACTCCTGCACCTAATTTCTATGTTTCTATGTTTCTATATTATATAATGTTATATGGACATACTGATCTGTTCTGTATTTATGCCTACCATATTCTGTTGTGCTGAAGCAAAGCAAGAATGTCATTGTCCTATCTGGGACACATGACAATAAACTCTCTTGAATCTTGAAGCTTGAGCTTGAGAATATCACAGTAGCAAGATTAATCAATCGGTTTGATTTAAAGCCATCCTGATATTCTGCTTCATAGCTAAAGGAAAAAAGACTTGTATTAAAAAAAAGTACCTTTCACAATATTAGAAGACCCTGAAGCTCTTTCCAGCCATTGTCGTATTTGTAAAGAATAATCCATGCTGCAATGTGGAGAATGCAGGAGTCAATTGCACCCGGTAAATTCCACAAAAATAACAATGTAATAAAGACCAGATAAATACCAACAATTCAGTGCAATCGATGTGGTTGATGCAGCTACAAATTAATAGCTGTTTTCGTCGTGGGCCTGTGGAGAGCAATTGCAGCTCAGGGATTTGGGTTTCTTTAAATGGCTACTGCATATTTTCATCATGTGGAGAAAGCACCAGCCAGGGCTGAAGCTTCGTCCAGGGGGAGAGCCAGCCTTTGGTCGCAGGCTGTGGGTCAGATTGTGAGGGTCAAGTCAACAATCGATGGAAGGGGAGGTGACTGACATAAAAGCTGCTTTTTGGGAAGGGGGGTGGGGGATGTGTATAAATGCAGCAGATGCATGAGAACACCATTACTAATAGGTTTCCCTCCAGGTTGCATATCTACCTGATGTGGAAATACATCATTGGTCCTTTATCGCTGCAGGCTCTGACCTTGACAGTTCCTTCCCCAACAGCCCTCTGGGAATAACCTATCGTGTACTTCAGTGGTTAGGGAAAACAGCTCATCATATCCTTTCCATAAGAAATGAGGAAAAGGCAAAAATGTGCTGACTATATCAATGATGCCCGTATCCCAAAATTAAGTAAAATAGTAACTAGAGCTATGTGTGTCTGTTCTTCACTGCTCATTTACTTCAGGCCTTTAAGACTAGATCTGCAACATAGTTATGGGCCTGTCCCACTTTCAAGACCAAATTCATGACCTCGGCCGAGTTTGCCCTTGACTCGTACTCGCAGCATGGTCATCATGAGGTCGTAGGAGTTCGCAGGTAGGTAGTAGTAGGCCGTGATGCTTGTCGTAGGTACTCGTGGCATATAGTAGGTCAGGGCGTTTTTCTAGCCTGATGAGAAATGTCCATGAGTAAAAAAGGTTGTGAATCAGATCATGAAAGTAGGACAGGCCCTTTCCACTGTTCTCTTAATTTACAAAAAATATGGCATTCAGAGCCTGTGCCTGGACTGCAAGATAGGATGAGGCCAGAACATTCACTTCCACAAAGACACTCACAAACCAATCACAGAAACATCTGCTGGAGCAGATTGGCACTTGTAAAATCACAAATAGATTTGGATTTGCCATTTTTTTTAAAGCGCTTTCTTTTACGAATAGGATGTTCAATCTTTGCTCGTTTTAAAGAGGTAAACACTCTGCTTCTGGATTTCACATCCTCCATACATTTCTTCATACACCAGAGTTTGAGAATATAATTGTCAAGTCATGGCCCACAGCAGAATCTCACAGAACATTTACATCAGGAGGAAAACTGCTGGAGACCTTAACTGACAATGTGAAGTATTTGGGTACAGTAGCTGGATAGAAGGCATATTGGATTGGTATCAAAGGAGACAGATAAGTTCATTTGAGAATCAAATATTTTCTATGGGGAAATTAATTGAAAGTAATTAAAATATAATGCGATAAGAGTAAAATTAAAGCATTCTTCATCTTGGTGATTTAAATATTTTTGTGTGAATCTGCAAAAGATAGCACCTTCTGGTTATTTTGATAAATACTATATTCTTTTTTTATGGATTAACTAGTAACATTGGAGATTTTCTGTAATATGAAAATGCCATATCTTTATTGTGATGAAGCTCAATGATACAATTTTAAATAGTATTTTTGTATGAATAGGATACTGTGATGATAGGCTTGACAAATGAATGAAAAATATATTATTTGTAAGACAAATCTCTGAAATATGTGATCATATTTTGACTGATATCATGCTTCATATATTGCCCAATGAACTCAATGCATTCTACAGCCACTTTGAATAGGTCGGTGCAAGAACGTAAGCTACTCTGACGGTCTCGGATGCGCCTGCGCCAACAGTTACTGAGGCAGACGTAAGATCGGCCTTTCTGAGAGTGCATCCATGACCTGTGTGGATCAGCTCACAGAGGTATTCATAGACATCATCAACCTCTCACTATTCCACTCTGGTGTCGGCAGCATCAATGTGCTTAGCTTGTGACACATCATTTGGTCATATTAATATCAAGAAACGTGAAGCTCTCAACTATTTCCATTTCAGCACCATTGAGGTCAATTGGGGCATGTACTCCACCATGCTTCCTTAAGGCAACAACTGGCTCCTTCATCTTGATAATATGAAGGAGAGATAATTGTCTTGACTCCATGTTCCCAAGTTCTCTATCTCCTTCCTGTACTCTGTTTTATCATTGCTCATGGTCCGCCCCGCCACAGTGGTGTCATCTGCAGACTTATAGATGGTTAGAATGAAATTTGGCTGTACAGTCATGAGTGCATAATAGGCCTATAATGGACCCCTATCCATTTTACTTGTGTTTGACGATTGCATTTATGTATGGTACTATTTGAACTGATGCAAAACCAGATTATTCACAGTCGTCAGTATAAGTGTCAATGATAAACCTAAACCTATAACTATTATTCCGGAGAATTCTTAAAGCAGTTAAGTTTATTAAGCACTGCAATTTGTGAGTTATTTTCTGTATATACTGGCTCGCCTTTCATGACACTTCAGGGTGAGGAAAATAAATTGGACTTAATTGTAATTAATTTTCCTATGATCATTTTGGATGATCCAAGTCGTTAAAATTTGTACAAAGTATTTAACATACATAATTAAAAAAAATATCGTTAACAGTTCCAATAAACCATGATGGGTTACTGCTCCTCATTAAGTAACAAAGAACTTAGATGTAAATATAGTTCCTTGTTTCTTTACTAAATGGTCCAGAGTTATATTCACTTTATGCAGTTTCAAGGTCTAAATGCATTTTCATATTAAAAGATGCATTCAATGTTGTTCTTTTTTTTGTTCATGGTACTTTTATTTACATAACTTGAATTGCATATTAAGTCATTGCTTATTCCAAGGCCAAGCTGATTCCTTTTATGACCACGAAACTTAAAAGCCCTAAAGTAAACACTGAGATCAGAGCTTAATTGCTCTGCTGCCTGATAATTTCCTGAGAAATTGTTTAATATTCTGAGGATCACAGGCGGTTTTAACCATTATGTCAATTTAAGTGTATGCAAATATTGAATCAATTTGTCCATTCCAATTGACTATATTTTCTATTTATTACATGTAAAACAAAGAAAATTACATAAAATGTTCAAAAGCAAACATAAAATTATAAAAGGACTGGACAAGCTAGATGCAGGAAAACAATTCCCAATGTTGGGGGAGTCCAGAACCAAGGACAACAATCTACAAATAAAGGGGAGGCCATGTAAAACTGAGATGAGAAAACAAATATTTCACCCAGAGAATTCTCTGCCACAGAAGGCAGTAGAGGCCAATTCACTGGATGAATTTAAGAGTTGGATAGAGCTCCAGGGGATAGCGGAATGAAGGGATATGGGGAGAAGGCAGGCACGGGTGACTGATTGTAGATGATCAGCCATGATCACAATGAATGGTGGTGCTGGCTCGAAGGGCCAAATGGCCTACTCCTGCACCTATTTTTTATGTCTACGGCTATGTCTAAGAACAGTACAGCACACAAACAGGCTCTTAAGCCCACAATGTCTGTACAGAACAGTGGTTACTTAAACTAATCCCTTCTGGTTGCATATGCTCCATATCTTTCCATTTCTTTCATATTCATGGGTCTATCTAAAAACGTGTTAAATGCCACCAATGTATCTGTTTCTGCCACCACCCCTGGCAGCACATTCCAGGCACCTAAAAGTACTGTAAAATTTGTAAAAACATTTGCTCCGCACATCTGCTTTCAACTTTCTCTCTCAGACTCTAAAGTTATGCTTTCTTGTATTTGGTTTTCCATCTTATACCCAGGGAAAATGATCTGACTGTCTACCCTATCTATGCATCTTATAATTTTATAAACTACTACTAATGTAACACTCCAGATAAAAAAAAGTTTGTCCAACCTCTCCTTGTAGTTAATACCCTCCAATCCAGGCAGAATCCTTGTAAACCTCTTCTGCACTCTCTCCAAAGGCTCCTCATCCTTCCCGTAATGGGGGACCAGAACTGCACATGATATTCCAAATGAAGCCTAACCAGTCTTTTAAAGCTGTAACATGACTCCCTGACACTTATATTCAGTGCCTAACTGATGAAATCAAGCACACTATGCGCCTACTATGCCACTTTCCTAACCTATATTGCTACTTTCAGGGAGCTATGGACTTAGACCACAAGATCCCACTGTATATCAATGCTAGAACAGGTCCTGCCATTATCTATAAACATATCCTTACATTTGGTCTCCCATTTTCCTGGATTAAACTGCATCTGCCATTTACCCACCCACATCTGTAACTGACCACATACTGCTGTATCCTTTGAGAGCCTTTTTGCTGTGCACAACTCCACCAATTATTGCGTTGTCTGCAAAGTTAGTAACCAACCCATCTACATTTCTGTCCAATGCATTTATATATACACAGTATATATCAGAGGTCCCAGCACGGAACCCGATGGAACACCAGTGGTCACAGACTTACACACAGAAAGATATATTTCCGTCACCACCCTCTGTCTTCCTTGGATAAGTGAGTTCGGAATGCAAATTACCAAGTCACCATGGAACCCAAGCATCTTAATCTTTGGATCAGAATACCATGAGGGACCTCGTCAAATTCCTTACTAAGGTCCATGTAGACAACATCCACTGCCCTACCCTCATCATTCATCTTTGTCACTTCCTATAAAGCTTCAATCGATGTGTAAAACATCACCTGCCCTGCTCAAAGCTGTGCTGACTGCCCCTAATTAGCAGGCTCTCTTCCATATGAGTAAATTCTTTCCCTGAGCTCTCTAATTGCTTCCATAACACTGATATGAGTTTCACTAGTCTATAATTTACTGTATTATCCTTATCATATCATAAGAGATAGGAGTAGAATTAGGCCATTCGGCCCATCCAGTCTACTCCGACATTCAATCATGGCTGATCTATCTCTCCCTCCTAACCCCATTCGCCTGCCTTTGCCTTCCCATTCGCCATAACCTCTGACCTCCGTACTAATCAAGAATCTATCTATCTCTGCCTTAAATATATCCACTGACGGTCTGCACAGCCTTCTGTGGCAAAGAATTCCACAGATTCACCGCCCTCTGACTAAAGAAATTCCTCCTCATCTCCTTCCTAAAAGAACGTCCTTTAATTCTGAGTCTAATACCACTAGTCCTAGACTCTCCCACTCGTGGAAATATCCTCTCCACATCCACTCTATCCAAGCCTTGCCTTATATCCCTTCTTAAATAAAGGAACAACATTGGTTGCTCTCCAATCATCCAGGACTGGACCACGTCTCTGGAACTGTTGCACTACAATGTTGTGAACTATATTCTGCACTGTGTATCTTTCACTTCACTCGACCTATTGGACTTGAGTTTGGCTTGATTGCATTTCTGTGTAGTATTAACAGATTTGATTGGAAGCTTTTTGCTGTACCATGCTCTACGTGACGATAACAAACACAAATTCCACCCTCAACCTCAACTGTGCCGAGATAGGATACAAAGATTTTTGTCAAGGCCCTAGGAATCTCCTCGTTTGCCTCTCTCAATAACATGGGATAGTTCCCATCAGATCCAGGGGAGTTATCTATCTTAACGTTCTTAAATAGATCCAATGCCACCTCCTTTTTGATTTCAAAAATGCCCTAGCTTATTAGTATACCCCACAATTATCTCACTTTCTTCCATGTCCTTCTCCTTGGTGATTACCGATGTGTAGCTCTTATTTAATACCTCGCCTATATTCCCCAACTCCCAGCATACATTCCCTCCTTCAGCCTTGAGTAGTCTTACCCTCTGCCTAGTTACCCTCTTGTTTCGATGCATATAGAAAAAGCCTTAGGAATCTCTTTAATCTGACTTGCCAATGACATTTCATGGCCGCTTCTGCTCATCCCGCTTATGTTCTTTCCTGCTTTAAAAAAATATATATTATTCAATATAATATAATTACTACTCGCAATTTACCCTTCCTAGTACCTGTCTACAAAATATAATTTATCCTACCCCAATTTAGTACTTTGCCCCGAGGGCCAGACCTAGCGTTCTTCATAAGTATCTTAAAATTTACAGTGTTGTGATCGCTGTTCCTAAAAAGCTTTCCGCTGAAGGCCAGTGATCTGGCCAGGTTTTTTTCCTAGTTGAAGGTTCACTATAGTCCCTCCTCTCGCTGGAGTGTCTACGTACTATTTAGGATACACCTAAATAACGCTACCCCTTTAAGCCTCTTGCATTGAGGAAGTAAGACCCATTAAATATTGGGGAAGTTAAAATCATGCATGACAACCATGTTGGTTTTATGACTTTCCATAATTTATCTATGTATTTGTGAGGGCCATAACATTGTGATCCAGTCCTCTAAGCTGATCAAAATATTCCTTAGAATTAAATAAACACATGCTGATCTGCTGTTCTTGTTCCCAACCCCGTGCCGTTCTAGTTAAACTCTCCCAAGTACTATTGGCAAAACTAGCTGCAAAGATATTGGTGCCTCTCTGGGACAGGTCCGACTTGCCCTTGAAGAGAGCCCAATGATCCACATATCTGAAGCCCTCCCTCTTGCACCAGCTTCTCAGTCAACTGCATCACATTTCCATTCATTGCTTCACTAGCACAGAACATTTAACCGTGGAGGCCCTGTTTTTTTTAACTTACTACCTGACTCCCCAAATGTTCTTTCTTAGGGCTTCAGCTCCTCTCCTACCCATGTCATTAGTACCAATATGTACCGTGACCTCTGGCTGGTCACCTTTCCTTCTCAGAATACGATGTGAGTACTTAGAAACATCCTTGAATCTGGAATAAGGAGCAGTAACTGCTCCAGTACATCAAGCGCGCGGGCTGACCAGACTTTAGAAACATAGAAAATAGGTGCAGGAGTAGGCCATTCGGCCCTTCGAGCCTGCACCGCCATTCAATGTGATCATGGCTGATCATCCAATTCAGTATCCCGTACCTGCCTTCTCTCCATACCCCCTGATCCCTTTAGCCACAAGTGCCACATCTAACGCCCTCTTAAATATAGCAAAAAAAAAAAAAAAAAAAAAAAATATGGAACGCTTCACGAATTTGCGTGTCACTTTGAATCATTCAGCCAAAAATGGTGGTGCCTGCATGTGCAATATATGCAAAAGGAATTTCACTGTGCAGTTGCATGTGTGATAAATAAAGCACCATTGAACTATTGAATACACCATCGTGGAGCCTCGCTTGACGTCACAAAAACGCCTGCCTGCACCGAAGATAAACACAAAATGCTGGGGTAACTCAGCAGGACAGGCAGCATCTCTGGAGAGAAGGAATGGGTGACATTTCGGGTCGAGACCCTGACTAGAGCGTCCCCTATCACATTTGCTTGCCAAGAGTTAGTCCTCCCCTACTGGTCAACAGAACCAGCAATAGTGCTTTTGTTCTGGCCACTGCCGCTATTAATGCCTGAGATGCCATCATCAGCAATGGAGTATAGTCGCTCCCACTCATTTGCATGATTCTTAATTGCATATATTGTTTAAAGGCATAAAATGTCACAATCCAAAACCATCTACCTATCTTTACCATGTTAAACTAGTCATTTAATTGCATTAGGTTATTTCCAGTAATCCCATGGCACAGTCACAAATTAAAATAACATTCTGTTAATATGTTTTCATTATTGCTTTGGTTGTCCAAAGTGTGAAGAAACATAAAAAGAAAGGAAAACCCATTGTTGTGCTAATTGTAACCAACTGAAATAACAGCTTTGGTAGCATGTCATGTGAATGACGTGCATACATACGGTGGCTGATTACAGATGCAAAAATAGGCCTTGTTCATCAATCAGTTAATCATAATTCACAAGGTAAAACAAACAGAAGTGACAATTGCTTTACAAAAACGCACACAATTCTTAGCATTCAAACCATTTCTATTCACAATTTCTACACACGACGTTCAAAAAGACGTCTTGCAAAAAAATGAAATGAAATGACTTGTCTCTTTCTGACAACGCTAAGGATCTTGAACTCCAAGAAGACACCAAGGTGATGAGCCAAAGCAATCCTGACCAGACTGATGATGAGAAAGAAGATGGAATTTCACAGTCAGTTAGCTTGAGGTCTGGACTGGCTGCTTGCTCAAAGATAGGACAGTTACATGTGCAGCACAGCTCTCAGAACTGAACACCATTTTAGAACAACTGTTATCATGGGCATCAAATGGTCATTGGAGCCACATAAATGACATTTTCAATAAATTCTTAATAAAAATCCATTTTAGGCAATAAATTGTTTATTAATACTTAAAATTAAAACTGGTGTTTGAAATAGATTTTCCATTCTTGTGTGGCCAAATCAATTCCTCTCCTCTCCCACCCAAAACCCTTCTTCATCCCCATCTCCTACCACCCCCCCCAACCCCACCCCCACCTCAGCACAGTAACAACCATTTTATTGCGTATCCTGCATAATATACACACACACACACACACACACACACACACACACACACACACACACACACACACACACACACACACACACACACATATATATATACATATATACATGAATGAAAGAATGAATAAGTTTATTGGCCAAGTATGCACACATACAAGCAATTTGCCTTGGTGCTCCGCTCGCACATAACACCATGACATCCAATAACAATTAGGAATGACACATAAAACATTAAACAATAATAAAACATTGCAGTTTAAACATGTGAATGAAATAAAATACCAGAGCAAAATGAGGCTACAGACTTTTGGTTATTGAGTCGAGCTACTACTCATGGAAAGAAGCCGTTTTATGTCTGGCTGTGGCGGCTTAGACAGTACAGAGTTGACTTCCAGAGGGAAGTGCTTCAAAGAGTTTGTGGCCAGGGTGAGGAGGGTCAGAGATGATCTTACCCGCTCACTTCATGGCCATTGCAGTGTACAGTTCATCAATGGAGGGCAGGTTGCAGCCAACAACCTTCTCAGGTGATCGGACGATTCGCGCCTCCGGATGTCGTGCTTGGTGGCTGAGCCAAACCAGACCATGATGGAGAAGGTGAGGACAGCCTCTACGATGGCCGTATAGAATTGGACCATCATTGCCTGTGGCAGATTACATGCAGCATGTTATAAGAAAGATATTGTCAAGCTTGAAAGGGTTCAGAGGAGATTTATGAGGATGTTTCCAGGATTAGAAAGTGTGAGCTATAGGGAGAGGTTGAGTAGGCTGGGACTCTATTCCTTGGAGCGCAGGAAGTTGAGGGGTGATCTTATAGAGGAGAGGAATAAATTGTATCATGAGAGGAATAAATTGGGTAGATACACAGAATCTCTTGCCCAGAGCAGGGTAATCGAGGACCAGAGGACATAGGTTCAAAATGATAGGGAAAAGATTTAATAGGAATCTAAGGGTTGGTGGGAGTATGGAACAAGTTGCCAGAGGAGGTAGTTGAGCCTGGGTCTATCCCAATGTTTAAGAAACAATTAGACAGGTACATGGTTAGGACAAGTTTGGAGGGATATGGGCCAGGCAGGTGGGACTAGTGTACCTGGGACATGTTGGCCGCTGTGGGCAAGTTGGGCCAAAGGGCCTGTTTCCACACTGTATCAGTCTATGACTCTGTGACTCTATATATAAAATCAAGGCTGCCAATTAAGCAAACAGCTCAGTGGAACATCACGTGGAGCTGCTGCTGCCTCATAGTTCCAATGACCCAGTTTTAATCCTCACCTTTGGTGCAGTGTATGCAGTCTGCTTATTCCTGCAATCATATGGACTCCCCCAGGAGCTCTGGTTTCCTCCCACATCCCAAAGACCTGTGGGTTGGTGGGTTGGAGATGCAATAAATTGCAGATGCTGGTTTACTAAAGCAAAACGCAAAGTGCTGGAGTAACTACAGTGGAGTAGATTAACCGGTCACTTCAAATTATCCCAACTGTGTCCGTGTTAGTGGCAATTTTAAGGAATGTTGTCACATATTTGCAAAGAGTAAAACAGGATTACTATTGGATTAACATGGATGGGTTCTTAAAGGTTTGAAGAGATCTGATGGGCCGAATTAACATTTTCAATTTACAGAAACACATAAAATAGTTTGTTTTTAACATATTTATCACACATGCTGAAGAAAACAAAGTCGCTTCCTGCATGGAATTGTGATTTTTCACCTTCGAGCTGGTCATGCATAGATTCTGTAAGATATGGAGTGGGTGCAAATCAAAGAAGTAAAGGAGCAACACTGGTGAGCCTCCTGCCCCTTGGTTAGCTTCCCTGTCAATGCTATTTCCCCTCTAATCACAGCCGGCACGGGTATGATTTATCTATGGGTGAAAGTGAGTCTGATAATGTTAAACTCCTCAACCTATCCCACGGAAATAAGGCTCCTCACAAAGTGTTGTGGACATCACCGGACGGGCAGATGCAGACATAAAAAATAGAATCAATAAGGCTAGAGTGCTGTTTAACATGCTCAGGCAGATCTGGAGGAACACATCTCAATCAACACCAAAATACGCATCTTTAACTCAAATGTGAAACAGATGATGCTGTATGGATCAAAGACATGGAAAACAACAAAACACACTACAAACAGGCTGCAAACATTCATTAAAACCTCCCTTAGGAGAACACTTAACATCTGTTGGAGAGACAAAGTAAGCAATGTGGACCTGTGGAAAAGAACAAGCCAGGAGCTCACTGACTTACAAATTTGAAGGAGTAAATGTTGGATTGGACCCAAGCTCAGGAAACCTGCCACAAACATCACCCGACAAGCCCTGAAATGGAACCTCCAAGGAAAAAGGAAAAGAGGCCGCCCCAGGAACAGCTGGAGAAGAGGTGTCCAGACAGAAATGTCTGAGAGTGGGCTCAACTGGTGAGATCTCGAAAGAACTGCCAACAACTGAGTGAGGTGGAGGACATTTGTCAATGGCCTATGCTCCCTAGAGGAGCAAAGGGCTTAAGAAGAAGAAGACAAAGTGGACTCACACAGAAGGTTTGAAAGATGCTAAGGGGCTGGTGACCCTGGTATGAACCTCAGGTGGGAAGGCAAGATGAAATGTTGCACGGCATCTCATCCTTCATGGGCCACATCTCCAATCTTAAATTAAAAAATTACCTTCAGCAGTAACAACTTTAATTAAAAGTAATGACTCGGGGAGCCATCTTTGTTTCCTTGGGCACACAATTTGAATTTGCAATGCTTCAGGTTAGTGACAATAAGGATTTTAAAATGGTAAATGTCTGAAGTGTAACACTTGTCTACATTAAATTACTTAGACCAAGTGTGTAAAATGAGGAAACTTCCCCAGAAGGCTTCTTGCTTTAGCATTGGCTCAAATAGCAGCTTTAGAATATATTTCCTTCCCTTTGATGTTAGTCTATGCAAGATCAAACATTGAAAGGTTTAAGTAGATAACGTTATTTCCTTGAAAAAAAACTAAATGCATTTGCCGGTTTGCAAAAAAAAGAAACAAAGTGCTGGAGTAACCGAACAGGTCTGGCAGCATCTCTGGAGAACATGGATAGGCGATGTTTTGGGTTGGGACCCTTCTTCAAACTGATTGTAGAGGGGTGGTAGATGGGCAGAAAATGGCTTGACAGGTAATAGGTTGATAAAAGTGAGGTTGGGTTTGACAGGAAGATGATTGTACAAAGGCCATAGATGAGAAGACAGAAGGTGTGAGACAAAAGGATTGTAGAGTTGCGAAGCTAGAGGAAGAAATGTAGATGGGAGGGGAGAAATAGCTGAAGGTGCAGATGGGATACAGCAGAGTTAGGGTTATAATTATCTAAAGTTGGAGAATTTAATGCTCATTGTTGGATCATAAGCTACTCAAGTGGAATATGCGGTGCTGTTCGCCCAGTCTGGGTGTGGCCCCACTCTGGCAATGGAGGAGGCCCAGGACAGTAAGGTCAGTATGGGAATGGGAAGAGAAGTTATAACAGTTCGCAACTGGAAGATCCAGCCGTTCTTGGTAGACCGAGCACATGTGTTCGCCAAAAAGGTCGCCGAGTCTACTGTTTGATCTTACTGATGCCACATCAGGAATGCCAGGTGCAGTGGATGTGGTTAGAGGAGGTACATGAGGTACAGGTTCCCCTCACCTGAGCCAAGGAGTTGTGGAGAAAGTGGTCTCTGCAGAAGGCGGAAAGGATTTGTGACTGGTGGCGGAATTACTTTGGAGGTGACGGAAATGGCGGAGGATGATGTGTTGGATGGGGAGGCTGGTGGGTGAAGGGTGAGGAGCAGGGGAACTCTATCCTTGTTCCATGTAGGGGGTGGGGGAGAAACATGGGACACAGAGGAAATGGGGGTGAGGAATCCACCAATGTCAGCAGGCGGAAGCTATATTTACTAAGGAACGAGGATGTCCTTGAATGGAAAGCCTCATCTTAGCGGCAGATGCAGTGAAGATACACCTCCAGTTTGAATTCCATTTGGAATATTTTCAAGGACCAAGAAACCAAGAACCAAGAAGATGGAGAAATTAAAAGTAAGGAAGAGCATTTTTGAAAGAGGCATGGTGGGAGGAAGTGTAGTCCAGATACGTGTGGGGATCGGTAGGTTTGTAGTAGACATCAGTTGATAGTCTATATCTTGTGATGGAGACATAGAGATCAAGAAAGCGGAGAGAAGCGTCAGAGATATTCAAAGTGAATTTGAGGGGAAGGTAAAGGTTAGTGGCAAAGTTTATGAAATCAACAAGTTTGCAAGGATGCAGTCATCGATGTAGCAGAGGGACAAGTTGGGGAATGGTGCCACTGTACATTTGGAATAAGGACTGTTCTTAGTAACCAACACAAATAAGGCATAGCTATGTCCACGTTAGTGCCCCTGGCTACACCTTTAACTTGATGAATGTGAGAGGAGCCAAAGGAGAAGTTGTTGAGGGTGAGGACAAGTTCTGCCAGGCAGAGGAGAGTATTAACGAAGGAAAATTGATTGGGTCCCTGTTCGAGGAAGAACCGGTGGGCCATGAGACCTTCCTGATGAGGGATGGAGGTGCAGAAGGACTGGATGTTCATGGTAAAGATGAGGCACCTCCTGAGAAAACCCACGCCGTCACAGGCAGAACGTACAAACTTACAACGAATAAACTCCGTACAGAGAGTATCCGACTCTACCATTGCATCATTGTGCTGCCTGTGATCTTGTTTTTACCTTACTTCCATATTGCTTACTGTTTTATAAAATCTTTGATTCTCCAAGCATCAGTCGATCTCAGCCTTAAATATATTCCACTATTCAGTTTCCATTGCTGAAATATAGGATTCTGGCATTAGAAATTACACCTGGATACCATTTTAAAAGGACACTGCTTATTCTGAAACTATCTCCCAAGTTGTAAGTTTCCCCATGATGAACTACCCTGTCCACATCCTCCTTGTGATGTGCACTCAAAGAGTTTTTAATAAGATCCTTTCATTCTTCGAAACTTCAAAGAGTGTAGGCCCAGCTTCCACATTGGACAATACTACAGCCCATGAATTAACTTGATGAACCTTCTCTGAAGCTTCTCCAATGCAGGTATATCACTCTTTGGAACATAAGTGAAGCACAGGAATGGGCCCTTCGGCCGACAATATTTGTGCCGAATATGATGCCACGATAAACTGATCTGACCTGCATGTATCTGATCCATATCACTCTATTTCCCACACTTCAATGTGCCTTTGATTGGGTCTCTTCAATGTGCCTTTCTGAAAGATTCTTAAATACCACTATCATATCTGCCGCCATTCCTGGCAATGCGTTCCAGCCCCCCTCTAGACTGTGTAAGAAACTTGCCCCATACATCTCCATTAAACCTACTTCCTCTCACCTTATAGCTATGATCCCTCTTGGGAAAAAGGTTCCGAATGTCTTCTCTATCCATGCCTCTCATGACTTTACATACTTCTAGAAAGTTCCCCCTCATCCTCCAACATTCCAGTGAAAATAATCCAAGTCTATCTCACCCCCCTGTAGCTGAAACCCTATAATCCAGGCAACATTGTGATAAACCTCCTCTGCACCCTCTTCAAATTCTCCACATCATTCCTGTAATGGGGTGACCAGTACTGCCCACAATACTTCAAATACATAATGAATTCTGAATCAGATGCAGTTCTGAAGGTTTAAATCACAACTGGAGATTTCAATTGAAAGCACATCATCACCTATTTTAGCTTGAAACCATCAGAGTTTTTTGAAACACGTTACTTTACCCAACCAGAGTAGGAAGTGATCGTGAAGCCTGTTCATCATTCATGATCAAGACTCACTTTTCCCGGGGTGTGGCGAAAGGCACATTGAATGCTACCTGAATTGATATATTCTTTAATAAGGTACACAAGCCATCCTAGGCAGAGGTTCACTTGCAACTCCACCAACCTCATCTACTGTATCCATTGTCTGGGGGGTGGGCTCACATATATCAGTGAGACCAAGCACAACTGGGCGATTGCTTCACTGAACACTTACACTTAGTCCACCTTGACCTAAGCGATCTCCAGGTTGCCAAACAATTTAAATCGCTTTCCCATTCCCATAGTAACCTTTCCACTATCAAAGTGATTCCACATACACATTGGAGGAACAGCACCTCATATTTTGCTTGTACAGCTTACATTCCAGATGTATGAACACTGATTTCTCTCATTTCAAGTAACCTTTGCATTCCCTCTCTACATCCCCTCTTCCCCCACTCAAGTCTACCAATTCCCTGTATCCCATTAGGTAGGACCTCTTCATTGGACGCTTCATCCTTCCTTGGTCATTTGTTACCAGCTCAGATTTGTTCTGACATTTTCCTACCTCCAGTTCCCCCCCCCCCCCCCCTACTTTCAGTTCTTTCTAAGGGTTCGAACCTGAACCATCATCCATCCATGTTCTCCAGAGATGCTGCCTGACCTGTCAAGTTACTCCAGCACTTAGTCTCTCTCCCAGGTATCACTTGGACTCCTTTTATACAAATGTCGACAAGTCGATTTTGTCTGATACACTAAAATCACTCCACGGTATTGTAATAAGTGGCATTAAAAATACAGACTAATGAGGAAGAATAATTACTCAAAATGGAGAGGAAACTTCTGCTGTTCAAAAGCAATGTACATCAAATTTTCGAATGTAATAATATTCTTGGAGCTTGGTGATGGGTAGGATTGTCCATTCATTCACCTATGTTATGTTTTTAAATTGTATGTAACAAAAACAATGCAATATTATCACATAACCAAACCACAGCCAAAACTAGCAAAACACACATATATTAGTAAATTCTAATTCAGTCATTAGTTTGTGTATCCTATTACATCAGGAGACAAGAGTTATGGTCATTGTGTTTGCACAATTGATGAGGTATATTTAAGTGAGGTGCTGTTAAATATTACAACATCATTATATAATTTGTCCTTTAATAAATAACAAACTTCTGCCAAAGAAATATGGAAAAAACAATTGGAGAAAGTGAAGAATGAAATATTAGGGTTAACATGAAACCTATGTTTCAATATTTGTGCTGTTAGAAAAGAATTTAGAAAGTAGATTGAACCATCTAACCTGTCTTACATCGTGTCTGATTTAATTCCAAATTAACTGAACAGAAGGTTGAAAACACATAGTAGGGTTCAGTGCAAGTCTACTTATTTTGATTATTGTTCAAATTGGTTTCTTTGATTTTTGAGTCTTTAACGTGATCCAAATAACGAGGTTGGAAGTATTCTGCAATATGTCCTGTTTTAATTATAGGATGAGTATTTCACTTCAAACGTGCATTCAAATCAAAGAAAAACTTGCACATCTTACCTCTCCAGAACTTAGAGTGAAGCAAAAATGTTCAAAAGCATTTATAGCAATTGATCTTTTTACCCCCAGACTTGTGTATCGGAGGCCTGACAACACACATAATGGTCAATATGGAAAGGTACCTGTATGATATTCCCAAATGTACTTCCAAGAGACTTCATTGCCTAAAAGCCAATCTTGAAAATGCAGGGGAAGCATGCCGCAATTTATTATTCAAATTTTCCTTGACCGATCTTGAGTTTGCTTGGTATTAAAAATTCTGAAATTGAGGCTGGATTATTTTTTAATGTGTTCTAAGCAAAAGATAAATAAGTTGACAGTTTTGTCATTAAATTAGAAAATATTGAATACAATTAAATTGTAGTGGAATATATATTAATGGGAAAAAAACACACACACACAAAGTGGTGGAGTAACTCAGTCGGTCAGGCAGCATCTTTGCAGGACATGGACAGGCAATGTTTCGGGTCAGGACCCTTCAAGTCCAAACCCTGTGTCTCCATGTATTGGTGAATCATAATCATGTGTAGATATTTGTGCATATTTAGAAATTCCCATATCTGTTAAATATAGGAATGAAAATAATATGTCTCTAAAAGGAGTTGGTGGATCTGACTTTATATTAGAGTACAAAATTGAAAATTATTGGAAGGAAATGGTTATTCTGTAATAAAAGACCTCACAAGTTAAGATGACTGAACAATACATGGATGTTTTAATATGAGCTACTTTAAATGTGCACTGAGTTCACAATGAAATGCTCACCTGACAGTGAAGTTAACGGATTGCAAAACGGTGTTATATTATTGTCACAGTATTTATTCTTCATTACTTTTTAATGTTATTGTTAACACGTGGAAAGAAAATTCCTCAAGCTTTAAAAATTACATCTCAAGTAATTACTTTAGGAATTAATTACTGAAAGAATTACGTTATCAATCTGAGAAAAACCCTTAATCGCTTAATAGAGATCCCAGGCTTGGTTTTAAACAAGTTCCCATTGCCTTGGTAAAGCTGAAAAATCTCTGATGTTGCTCCTTTAAATCAAGAGATGCTTGAACTGCAAAATTTTAAAGCTACGAGGCTGACTATTTCCATAAGTTAATGATCTGTTGTGGGTTATCAGTATCCTAATCAATAGCCCATGAGGATGCATGGGAAAATAACTGTGACATTTACAGGTTTGATTTCTCCAATATCCCCTTTGCTAAAATTGGAAATGGAAATTGAAAAATGAAAACTGGTTATTGTTGGAATCCTACCAATCATTTGTCATACTCATTTGTGCCAAAGCATCAAAGAAAAAATATTGAAAAGTTCTGAGCACAACCTACAAACTGCTCAGAATGGTAAAATTTACAATGCTGAGAAATAATTGATGTGTGAATATTTTAGGATGAAATGGAAAGATCAACATGTTTGGAACATTTTAATAGTATCATTTTTGTTTGTGCATTATAATGAGTAATTGATTCTTCTATTAAATGTTCTTAAATAAAATGGCTTCTTCCAGTTAAAATATTTGGGGAAGGAAAAATATAAGCGATTGTCCGAAAAGCCAATCAATATCTTTCTGCTAAATCTGTTGGCGAAACTAAATGTAAATTTCAGGTTGTCCATTGAGTTTGCCCTTTAAAGCTGGACCAAGATTGACAGAATGTTAGCCTTCAGTTCAACCTCAATATCTGGCCAAAACATGTTAGAGGCAATGCATTGAGAGAAGGCAAAGGAAGCAAGGGGATATTAAATGCCCCCCACCCCCGGGATATTAAATGACCCCCCCCCCCCCCCCCCACTCGCCCCACATCAGAGATTTAGGCTGACCATGTGGCATATTCTGCATCACACTAGTTGCACTGATGTGGATACCATTGGATTAGTCCCTGTGTGCATGAATGGTAAACTATCTCAATTTCACAGGTCATTGATGCTGGAAGCCTTGGGTGATGTTTCTTGGCTTTTTTTTTGGGGGGGTGTAATGGCTTCACATCTACATCCCACTCCCCAGCTCCTTAAAAAGTGTCAAATCTGAGAAATATCACGACAGTATCCATTTCAATCACCTATGAGGAAGTGGGATTTTAAAGAAAATAAAGCAAACATTAAGGGCCAGTCTGAATCTTCATTTCGTGGTCTGTCCGAAATACAATTTATAGGCTGATATTTTGCAATCGGTTATATGAGCACACAAAATGCACAGTTTTCACTTCCTCTCCTCATACTGGAATCTCAAACAGAGCCAAACACTCTGCTCCTTCCTGCAATTTCACCCTGCCAGAGACTTCTTGCCAGTTAGGAGTCCATCTGTACCAGTAAAAATAAAAGAAGCTGGACTGCCAAATTGTAGGAGCAATCTGTCAATGAAAAGGAAGAAGATTTTTGGTTCTACACATGGAGCGTGGGACCAATTTTGCTGGTCGGCAGGCAGTCAAGGTAAACAAAATTTACCCAATAGCTGGCCACCTTCCAAAAGGAAACAAGATATAAACAACTGTTCAGACAATGCGGTCTCGTAAATGGTAGATTACTGAGAAGCGTACAGAAGCTAAAGTATCCATTTCACAGCTGTAAAAGTAGCGATACAGGTGTGTAATTTGGTTGAGAAGACATAAAAATTGGGAAATCAAACAAGCACTTTATAAGTCTTCGATCTGAAGAAGGGTCTCGACCCAAAACGTCCATCAGTCTGAAGAAGAGTCTCGACCCGAAACATCACACATTCCTTTTCTCCAGAGATGTTACCTGTCCTGCTGAGTTACTCCAGCGTTTTGTGTCTATCTTCAGTTTAAACCAGCATCTGCAGTTCCTTCCTACACAAGCATTTTATTATGTAGCAAGGCCACAATTCACAGTGTGCAGAGTTCTTGTCAGCACACCACATTGTGTAGCATTAGACAAGATTTGGATGAGACTTAAGCGGAAGTTGTTAAGTACACAACTTATTGCCTTCCATCACAGTGAGGAATCCGCTGTGGTGGATGTTTGTTAACTTTAACGTAGTTGTGTGTCTTGTTGCTTCTTTTTTTAGTATGGCTGTATGGTAATTAGAGTTTCACTGTACCTTAATTGGTACATGTGACAATAAACTGACATTTGAACCTTTGGAATGAAACAGAGCCTCCAAATTATTTTCGCATTTTGTATTTCTCAGGTCGTAGTTTAAATAGACAATTGGAAAGTTAGAAATCAAGATGGGTGCATGTGACAATACCTAATATAATTTGAAGAAGTAACCAAGAAGGTTGACAAGGCCAGGGCCATAAACATAGTCAATATGGACATCAGCAAGGCTTTAATCCGATTCTGCATAAGAAATTGCTCTGAAAGGCTAACTTACATGGGATTCAGGGAGAGCTAGCTAACTGAATGCAGGTGATAGACACAAAATCCTGGAGTAACTCAGCAGGTTAGGCAGCATCTCTGGAGATAAGGAATAGGTGACTTTTTGGGTCAGAACCCATCTTCACACTGAATGCAGAATTTGCTTCATGGTAGAAAGCAGAGGATAGGGTGGAAGATGTTTTTTCCAGTCTGTAAGTCTCTGTGACTAGTGGTGCATCTCAGGGATCAATGTTGGATCCATTGCCTATTGTCATCCATATCAATGATTTTGATGAGAAGCTATAAAGTATGATTAACAATGGATAGATATGCCGTAACACAATAGGTTGAAAAGATGCCACAGCCAAATTTCATTTACATTGCTGATAACATATTGCAATCTGATCAGTTGCAAATTAACTTCAGTTAAAGTAATTCAAAGTTTTTTACTAGAACCACAACTTTAAATCTCAGTATTTCATCCTACTTCTCTTCCGGAATTAATTATAACGCAGGCATGCCATTTTCTAAATTCTCTTGAGGTTCCTGACATTGGAAGTAATTAAATATATAAATATCTTGTCATTCACAGTTGGCTGGTTTGCCAAGGAAATACTCTATCTTAGTCAGCAGATTTAACCTAAGAACCATATTTTCTCTAGATTTAAAACAAAATCAAAGTTTATCACAGTTTTTCATAAGCCAAGTTATTTTATATTTGTGTGTTGCAAGTTAATAAATAAAAGCCTTGGCAGCCGTCAAGGGCCTGTCCCACTTGGGTGACCTAATCCGCGAGTTCTCATGATCGACACGAGGTTGTAGGAGGTCTTCGTAACTCTCCTTCATGCTCGAGAGTGGTCCCCGCGCACTCGAGCCCTCAGCTAGTTCGTGGCGTTTTTTTCAATATGTTAAATAATGCCTGCGAGTAAAAAAATGTCGCCATGGAAAAAAAATCGATACTTTTTTTACTCGTAGGCTTCGTTGCAGTAGGTCGTAGTAGGTCGGCATGTTAATCGTAGGTAATTGAGGGTAGTCGAAGGTAGTCGAGGGTAGTCATAGATAGTCTTCATCATAGTCGTAGGGAGGTCAAAGGGAGGTCGAAGATTGACTTCACTCTCCACTATTTGGTGTGCAATTTTCCTGAAGTTAGTCGTAGCTAGTCGTAGCTAGTCGAAGCTAGTCTTCAACATAGTCGAAGGAGGTCTTCTACATAGTCAAAGGAGGTCTTCAACATGTCATTTTTTCAAACTCTTCTAAACATCCCAATTAGGACGCCCAAGTGGGACAACCCCTTTACCTTTTAGAATGTCCTAAATGCCAATCTTTGCTCTTACTTGACATTTCTGCTTAATGATAATTTCCATTAACGGGTATAGTAAGAGATATAAAGATTTGGATGTAAAATTAGTAATTTTAAGAAAACTGTATCTCTAAACAAAAACTGGGGATACAAATAAAATCCTTCTCCAATTTACTCCCCATCTCTTCTGTGACCAACTGCAATATAGACTTATGGCATTTCCACCCTTCTGATATTTCATCAGAGGTATATTATTTTTTACCTTAAACCTTAACCCTGTCCTTATCCATTATCCCACATAAATACACCCATGGGAGCACACCGTCACCGATTGTTTTTCTGTTCAACAGCTGGAATACTGAGAACAAATGTAAAACATTGAATGCATCCAAATGAGATGGGCTAACAGCACAGAGACGTAATCAAACTTGGTAGTTTTCTGGACAATATTACTTGGTTTACTCTGGTCGGGTGATTTTTGAGGACACTATTGGTACAAATGCACCAATACAGATGGCTCTAGTTTTTTTTTTTTGCAGGCCATTGTAGATAAATGAATGAGATCATTATGAACTTAGGTTATAGCTATGATACTAATAATTGTAGCTCGCTATCGTTAAACCCAATTAATTGAGGGGAACCTAAAAATAGAGGCCATGATTGAAAGATGTGCCCTAATTGGAAATTTAGAAGAAGTTTCTTTCCCTAATCAGTGGTAAGAAATTAAAATGGCAAATTCAGGTCAACATATAAAAGGAAAGAAACTGACTTACGTGGGATTCTGTAGATTGCACAGTGCAGAAACAAGGCCTTTACCCAATCAATTCACATTGCTGCCTCTTTCCCTTTGGAGCCTCCTTATACCTTTTCTCATCTAACTCCTAGATAATTAGGTTGTCAAGAGGAATGAGAGGAGATTTTTGTGGAGCATAAACACTGTCATGGAGCATTTGTTTTCTTGCACTGTGCACCTCATGTAATTCAATGCAACTAATGCAATCACATGTTTAATTAAGGAGACTAACATCATAGTTTGAATGCATTTTGTGCATCTTCCAAGGAAGCTCTCGGGATGTCATGGGTCAGAAATTTAGCAAGGAAATGGAAACTTTGTGATGAAACCAATTATTTCCCAGTATATCTCTTAACCATACCATATATTGAGGCTGGTATTGGCTCAACATCCCTTCTGCCTCTGGTTCTCTGCACATTGGGAGAATAAATGAGCCATCCAATCTTCCAGAAAAATGTATCAGTTACTTTTTCTATACAGGGGGATGAATTCAATACCATAGAAATTACCCGCAGGTGATTGGAATGAAACTACATCCAGATAATTAATGACTGGTGTCACTTTCCTAGACAGCAGAATGTAGTTGGAGTCACTTGTGATCTTTTTAAAACAGTGTCTGGTATTGCTTGTACTTTCCACAATGACTCCTCAGGTCCCTCGAACTGTGCAACCTTCCATTGATTGGTAGAGGTAAGATCCTTACAACATAATGAAGCTTTTTATAGGGAATAACCTATATGAGAACAAAATTCCCATGTACCCTGTGACTTCTCAGAGAATGAGATGCATTGCAGTTGTAACAATTACCGTGCCTTTCTACAAAGCAGCAGGAATGTAAGTTTTATAACCGGCAGTGTGAGCCATATATACATTTGGAATTCTTAGTGTTACTAAGGTTAATTGGTGCCAAAAAAAAGCTGTTGATAATTTTGCTGCACCAGCTTAGATCATTTATTGTCATGTTAAATTGATGTTGAAATTTCCAAACTGACATTCACACACCCAAAATTAGATTTAATGCCTCCATTGTGAGTTATCAGCATGGAAATGACTAAATGTAAAGGTCACAAATCATAACCTTACCACATATGTACATACATGTACATGATTGCTTAATTGATCTGTAAGCATAATTATTATGAGTGCAGCCTAGCACTCAGGATACTAATGAACAGCCAAAAAAGAGCTATTGCCTAAAACATATTAATTTCACTTTTGTTTTTATTTCAGACTTTCAATCATTATATACTATAGCTACAAAACGAAGGGATCTTTTACCAATCATTGGTGCAGTGATTCTACATTTTTAGTTCAGGCTTCATTTCTCAGAGTTACACCACAGCTTATTATGGTTTCTCACATTGCGTTAGTTGCTATTAATCGACTTCTATACAAATGCATTAAAATTGCTGTGCATTCATTTTTAACGAGGAGTTAGTAACTTTAGCAATGAATAGATGCATCATATAACTGAACAAATAAACCATCTGACTTGTATTATCCAAGGAATTAACATTCACAACAGGATTAAGATTCCTGATGTCTGGGGTATTGAATTAATCTGCAAAACAGTCAAAAATACATGTACTGGCCATATTGGGATATTCCTATTTGAAAACAACAGGTGGTCAGGTAACATTTTCAGAAATAAATAATGTAGGGCACTGAGATATTGGACTCATTTGTAAATTCATTTTATAACACCTTTCAAATATCTTTTTGTAGTAATTAAATCAATTGTAACAAATATAAATTTCTAGCAGACTTATTTCAAAAGCAAACTCAACTCCCAATTAGTTATTTTGTGATAAGATGGAAAGGTAATATTGATACCAGAATATATCATTTGAATCATTAGTTAGACTGGGGCAAAAAATAAAGCTAAATATTCTACTATGTCACATCAAAAACACGTTAATATGTATTGCAACAGGATAGATCTTGATGTTTGATTGTTGTCAGTTGCAACAAAAAGAACATGGAGAATATTTTATCACTCCTGCCTAATTATTCTTGTTCCACCTAAAAGAACATGTTCCGTGAATCACCAAGAATAGCGTAATTTTGCACCTCACGGATGTTTGGGCACGATGAGAATATGAGATTATTGCTCAGTGAGTGAGTGCACTGAATTAGAATAATTGCAAGTTTTCATTTGAGGTACAGAGAGATTTCAGAAATGAGTTCCCCATAATGCCGGTTTTAACAGGCTTCCATCGAAGGGAAGCATTTGCATGATATCTGCAAAATAACTGTGATTAATCATCCAAGTCCATGGAAATAACAGAACAGGACGTAGTATAAGGATAAATGCTGTAAAACACAATGCTACGAATACCCAAACACTGCATTTAACTTTGCAAAGAATTTCCTCCAATTGTGTACTATGATAAAACCAGCTCTCCACTTCAACCGCTGAACAAGGGACAGGTTGTCCGCTTACATTCGCTCAGAGGTTATGACCGCCACGGTGTCATTCTGGGGGCAACCACGGAGCCACGCTCATACCTGGTCAGTGTTGACAATGGCATCTACCGACACACCCGCCAACACCTCCTCCCGGTTAATGAACCGGCACCTTCCTGTCCTTACCCTGACTAGCCGGTCGGCTTTCCCCCATGTTCCGTGAATGCCACTCCAGCCACTCCTCTACCGGTGTCAGCACCACCCCTGCCTTCTCCAGTGACCCCATCGCCACTGGTGTCTACTCCTCTGCGTCCACTCGATGAAGGGCTCATTTCCTCAGAGAAAGATGAGGCACATGAGGGGTACTACCATACACATGTAGGTCATGTCTGCAAGCCAAACCTGCGGATTGGAAGGTTCGCCAGCTATACTTGAACTGTGCATGACCCACTTCGTTTTATGTGCTCACATAATGTACAAGCATGTCCAAGTAAAATAAAAAAATGCACTTGTCTTATACTGGTGTTTTACAATATACAATCCACTAACCACTCTTTGTATGCTTTGTTTCTTTAAGAGGAAGGATGTAGATTAAAAGCCCTGTCCCACTGTACGAGTTCATTCAAGAGTTCTCCCCGAGTTTGCCCTGATTCGAACTCGGAGATTTACGGTAATGGCCACTTGTCGGTACTCGGGGCTCTCGTGGACATTTTTCAACATGTTGAAAAATGTTGAAAAATCTTCACAAGTCTTCACGACCTTACCTGCCATTAGCGAGTCTTCCCGAGTACCTGCCGTTAGCGTTGTAAGCTGAAGAGACGTCCCCAAGCTCCGACGTACCCGCTACGTTCATCCTACGTGCTTACCACGAGTTTGACTTTTTTTTAACTCGGGAGAGCACTTGAATGAACTCGTACAGTGGGACAGGGTCATTATCCTTATTAATCCATTTCATTTATAATCTCCACTACACATATATGCATGCCACCCATTACATGCTATTACGGTACTACACTAATGCTGACAGCCAGCTGGCAGAGTGTATGCTGAGCTTCATGAGCACGGCTGTGCAGTTTAATGCTCTGTATTTCTGAATGGAATAAAGACCTATTGTATGTTGTAGCGGATCATTTATAAACATTTTACAAAAGCAAATTCCACTGAATCAAATCCAAGGACATATGTGTCCCAATGTAGTCACAGTAAAGATATGAATTTAGTTGCATGCCTCGCTGAGTTCAGCTTTTGCCCAAACAGTACTGGTCAATGTTGAACAGTACTTGGTCAATATGTTGGTCTGTATTGAACTTCACAGTCTCTCAACAAAAATCTCTCCAACTACAAGACTTCTCTTCTCCAAAAGCTCTTGGTTATCTTTCCCATTCGCCAACTGTAGCTTGGAGTTCTTTTTAATATGACGGATGCACCCCAGTAGTTTAACTTGTCTGTAGATATCTTCTGGTTTTCAAAGCATTGTCCACAATTTTGTTGGAAGCATGATCTGTTATCAATATCAGGTTAACTCTTGTGCACTATAATAAAGGCTATTGGACTTTTGTTTTAGGTACAGCATGGAAACAAGCCTTTGGCCCACCAGGTCTGTGATGACCAAAGATCACCCGTACATTAATTCTATCCTCCACCCAAGGGACAATTTACAGCAGCCGATTAACCTACAAACCTGCACGTTTTAGAAATGTGGGAGAAAACCAAAGCACCTGGAGAAAATCCACATGGTCACAGGGACAACGTACAAACACCAAACAGACAGCAGCCATTGTCAGGATCAAACCACAGGTCTCCAGCACTGTAAGTTAGCAGCTCTACCGCTGTGCAACGGTGCCACCTTGAAATCTTGGGCCAGACTTTAAACTCACTGTTTACCATGTACTTATCTTAGAGTTAGATTTGCACTGCCTGACAGTTGTTCGGTCTGGCCCACTCATTTACTGGTCCCATGGGTAAGTGCAGGAGGCCACACGATCAACCTTTGTCCATTGATGATCCCGGTGTTTAAGGCATGCCCCTCAAAAATGGCACCTCAGCTTCATAGGCAACCTATGAAACTTAGGCAACCTATGACACTACTGTAACCCACAGTAACTGTGGTTATTGCCTCTGGGTTTGCTACAACCTGAGTTAACTTGATGTAGAAGAAAGTTGAAATGAATGTTAGTGATATCTGATATTAAGTTCATCAAAAACAAATTAACTGCAAATAAATCACAGTCACATAAATACGAAGGAGAGCAAAGTCAATTTATGTATATCCTTGTTTAAACAGAGATAGGAGTAAAGTCAACATACATATATCACTGTGTAAACCATGAATTAAGTAATTTCAATTGTTTTACTGGCTGGTTTCTTTCTGGCTGCTTGAGATCTCACATAGAGATGATTATATGCATAAACTTTAAAAGCAGCTGGTGAAACATGTAATGCTAACAGAACTATTAATATCTTTAAGTGGGTTTCTCATCAACTTAATTTGACTGTACACACAAGGAGATGCATACCTCCTTCCTCAAATCTATCCAGGAACACCAGCAGTCCTTCCAGGTAAGACAGAGGGTCGTGTCTACCTCCTCTTACCTCATATACTCTATTTGATGTTCCCTATGTGGCCTCCTATACATTGGTGAGACCAAGCATAGACTCAGTGACCATTTTGCTGAACATTTGTGCTCTATCCTGGGATCTTTACCCTGAGGGGCTTTGTACTGCTCCTCCTTTTCTTCCAGATTTCTACCCCTCACCACAATCAGCTAGTACAAGGCCTGTTGAATCTCCCGGTTGCGAACCATTTTAACCTTGCCTTCTCATTTTAGAAGGAGTTTAGAAGGATGAGAGGGGATCTCATTGAAACATATAAGATTGTTAAGGGTTTGGACATTCTAGAGGCAGGAAACATGTTCCCGATGTTGGGGGAGTCCAAAACCAGGGGCCACAGTTTAAGAATAAGGAGTAAGCCATTTAGAACGGAGACGAGGATACACTTTTTCTCACAGAGAGTGGTGAGTGTGGAATTCTCTGCCTCAGAGGACGGTGGAGGCGGGTTCTCTGAATGCTTTCAAGAGGGAGCTAGATAGGGCTCTTAAAAATAGTGGAGTCAGGGGATATGGGAAGAAGGCAGTAACGGGGCACTGATTGGGGATGATCTGCCATGATCACATTGAATGGCGGTGCTGGCTCGAAGGGCCGAATGGCCTACTCCTGCACCTATTGTCTATTGTTTATTGTCACTGTGAAACTGACCTGGGCCTCCTCCATTGCCAGAGCGAAGCCACATGCAAACTGGAAGAGCAGCACTTCATATTTCACATGTGCAGCATACAACTAACATTAGGAACATTGAATTTTCTAATTTAATGTAACAAGCCTATAAAACAATCTCATTTTTTCCTTCCCTCCCCCTTCTTCCCTACTTCCCACCTGGACTTGCACCTATTTCTCCCCTTCCCCCTCTCCTTCCCTCTAAATTCCTTCCTCTGGCTTTTAAATTCACATATCTTCTATCCTCATCTCTTACGTTTTGTCTTTTCAAATTTGTCCTGTGTCCAACCATCTGCCACTCAAACCCCTCCTCACCTGTATCCACCTATCACTCTGCAAGCTTTGTCCTGCCCCTCCCCTCTTCCAGCTATCTACCCCCCCCCCCCCCACCACCACAATCAGTCTGAAGAGGGATCCTGCTCTGAAATGCCACCCATCCATGTCCTTCAGAAATGCTGCCTGACGCAACAAGTTACTCCAGTACTTTGTGTGTGTGTTTGTGTGTGTGTGTGTGTTTGTGTGTGTGTGTCTGTGTGTGTTTTTTATTTAACATTTAATTAGACTGTTGAAGAGTAGTGTGTGTTTACCAATCAAGAGACAGAACACACGATTGCTTGTTATGGCATCATGTGAGAGCTTTGAAGGGAAATTCCCAGTAGTACAAAAAGAAACATGGACAAATACCCAACCTACTTTTTGTTTCCCATGGATAATGCATATGGTTCTGTTTCAATGCAAACCAGTGGTGGGGGACAAATAAGGTTCAGGATTTCTGATTGCCTTGCCCTGAAATGTTGAACGGTTGAAATGAAGTGACTGTTATGTCAGAAAATTCAATAACCAACTGCAATCAGCAATTCCTTTAAGTATGTAACCAAGAAGTGCAGCCATTCATTTACCTTTCTTGTGTTGGCTGAAAGTGGAGTATTGGTCAAGAAGCTGGGAGAACCTTGTTCTGTTCTGTGCTCCATGCCATGACATCTTTATTGCTCACTCGAGGCTGGGTTGACATATGCTGAAGAAAGAACAAGGCAAGTTGGCCTTCATAGCGAGAGGATCAGAGTATTGGGGCACAGAGGGCCTACTGCAGTAGTACGGGGCCCTGGTGAGACCACATCTGGAGTATTGTGCGCAGTTTTGGTCTCCTAATTTGAGGAACAGCATTCTTGCTATTGAGGGAATGCAGCGTAGGTTCACCAAGTTTATTCCCGGGATGGCGGGACTGACACATGATGAAATAATGGATCGACTGTTCTTATATGCAGTGGAATTCAGAAGGATGCGAGGGGATCTGATAGAAACGTATACAATTACTTAAGGGATTGGAGAGGCTAGATGCAGGAAAAATGTTCTGGATGTTGGGGAGTCTAGAACCAGGGCTCAGTTTAAGTATAAGGGGTGGGCTATTTGGGACTGAGATGAGGAAAAGCTTTTTCATCCAGAGTTATGAATCTGTGGAATTCGCTGCCACAGAAGGCAGTGAAGGCCAATTCACTGGATGTTTTCAAGACAGAATTATATATAGCTCTTACGGCTAATGGAATCAAGGGATACTGATTTTGATTTAGTCATGATCATATTGAATGGTAGTACTGGGTGGAAGGGCCACATGGCCTACTCCTGCACCTATTTTCTATGCTTCTATATTTCAATATCAATAGACAATAGGTGCAGGATTAGGCCATTCGGCCCCTCGAACCAGCACCGCCATTCAATGTGATCATAGATACCATAGATATTGTGATCAATATCTATGGTTCATCTGAGCTGATGTGCCAGTTTTGAAGAGTGTGGCTGGACTAGAAGACTAGAGGGGTGGAAGACTTAGTATTCCACCTGGCGAACTGACAAGCAGTATGTGCTCAGTATTTCAGTAGTGTTTATTGAGTTTAAAGTACAGGACATAATACTGCTCCCATCTGAGTACAAATGACTAATCATGCTACAATTGTATGTTCCTAACATACTTACTATAGTAGGCTATCCTTATCAATAAGAGTAAAACACAAATTGCTGGAGGAGCTCAGCAGGTCAGGTAGCCTTCTGTGGACAGAAGTAGACAAACAACATTTCAGATTGGGACCCTTCCTCAGACTGATCGAGTGGTGGGGAGATTAGACATTGATATCAGATCCTGCTACTAGCTTTAATATGTTTTGCTCAGGATTACAGAATCTGCAGTCTCTTGTGTCTCCTTATCAATAGGATATATTTCCTGTCAGTTAATAACCATCCTTATTGTGGAGCACATTTCTTTGAACTTTCAGGATCAGAATGTTTTTTTTTTCCATTCCGATAAATTATTTTGATTCCTCTTATTCCATTTTCAATTAATTACAGACTTTATGACAAACATTTCTTATGGTTGTGATTTTTTATGTATCACTATTTTTTGATTTACTATTTCTTTTTATGGATTGCTATTTTTCCACATGATTTGCATTGCCAAACTATGAGGTTGATAAATCATGGACTGACTGGTATTTTCAGGAAATCAATAATTCCTTCTATGGATCATCTCTATGCATGACACAGGAATAGTCTAGACATGTGAAGTAGTGTCTCACGGTGAGGAGTATGCATCGGGATGACACTTCTGGAATCTTTATTGACTTATGCATGGCTTGCAACATATCACACCTGCAGAAGCAGGCCTCCAGAACACTGAGGTCTTTCTTGGTATTCCTTATAGGGGACCATTACTGGAATCCTCCCAGAGTCCAACCTCAATCATTGATCTCTGCACGCCATCATCCCCGTCCCTAAACCAACATCTTAGGCCAGCAGAAAAACTGTGTACATCGACTCTTCCCTGTTCCTGGCTTCCCTATCCAGAACACCTTGCACCAGGTATCAAGTATAATCTGTGGGTAGGAAGGAACTGCAGATGCTGGTCTACACCAAAGATAGATATATAAAGCTGGAATAACTCAGCAGGACAGGCAGCATCTCTGGAGAGAAGGAATGGGTGATGTTTTGGGCTGAGGCGTCTGAAGAAGGGTCTCGACCCGAAACGTCACCCATTCCTTCTCTCCAGAGATGCTGCCTGTCCAGCTGAATTACTCCAGCACTTTGTGTCCATCAAGTATAACCTACCGGGTTTCACATGCTTTGTAATGGGATTTATCTTTTCTGTCAGATTCATGTTATGTTAGAAGTTCATTCAGGGATGATTTCTCGAACATGGATGACGTAAGAGATATTTAACCTGGGTGACTAAGCACATTCCAATGGAATAACCCATTCAAACAAAAAAAATCACTGCAAACAATAAGAACAAATCAATAACATTGAATGGTTAAGGCACAGGTATTGCATCTTAGTTTGGCTGAGAACAAACACATTGCTGCAAAGAATATAAATGGACAACATGTGTCATGTAGACTGCTGAGACAGACAGTATCAACCAATGAAAGGAAAACTGTGTTATAAGCATTGCGGAAGTTGATTAAAAGTACAGGGAAGCAATTTCCCAGAGGTAGACAGACATCCTGTTACTGCTATGATCATCAGTCTTGTTGAGGGCTGTGATCTGCATTCACAATTAACTTCACAGCCACTGAGCAGCATGGCACTCATTACTGAAATAAACAAAATACACTGAAATGCAGGATTCCTTCAATTAGAGTTTTGCCCAAAACTGATTCAATTACAAAGTTTGTGAAAACAAAATTGAATGTCATTAAGCATTGTTGACGAGGAAAGTGAATGGGTCGGTGTAATGTAGCATTTACCACTCCTCAGATGAGTGCAACTCCAGGCATCATCATGAATGCCAACACCTTCCGGGATTAACACTCCCTCCAGCCCTTGGGGAAGAGAGATCCAAAGACTCGTGAAATCCTATTTTAAATAGTCCATAGATCTAGATACTTCAAAAAGAACTTTGAACCTTGTCAAAACGTTTAATGTTTCAATAAAGTCCCGTCTTACTCGTCTAAGCTCCAGTGGAATAAGCCTGCCCTGCCCAGCCATACCTCATGCAGCAACCCACCCAACTAAGAGTTGGTGCCCAAAATGTTCTATGAACTGTTTCCATTGCACTAACATCGTTCCTTATATAATGAGACCATTACATTATACAATGAGACCATACAGTGATCAAGGTGTGGTCTTACCATTCACTGCACAGCTGAAGGATAAACTTGCTATTTTTGCACTAATTTCCTCCCACAAAAAAACAATAAGATTATGTTAGTTTTCCAAATTACTTGCAGTTTCCGCATAGCAGGCTTTTGCTGGACCACGCTTCATCTCAGTGCTTTGCAAACTTTCATCGTTTATTTAATATGCTTCTTTCTATTTTTCCTGGCACAGTGAACTACTTCACATTTTCACACATCATCCCCCATTTGACAGACCATTCCCACTCAACCTATCTACAGTGTTTCCCTTGGTAGCCACCTTGTGCACTCTTCATTTGTTACTTTCCTATTAATCTTTGTGTCATCAGCAAATTTAGCAAACTTGTCTGCAGCCAAGTCAGTTATATAAATTGCCAGGTTGACGTCCTAGTGCTAATCTTTGTGACATACCACTTACTGCATCGGGCAAATCTGGAAAAAGACGCATTGGACCTACTCTGTTTCCTTTAGCCAGTCAATCTTCTATCCTTGCTAATGTTACTTCCTACATGATGTGCTTTTATTTTTTTGCCATAGCCTCAGTTTCAAATCCCTCTGGAAATTTAAGTGGATACATCGACTGGTTCTCCATTATCAATGGCATGTGCTATTTCTTCAAAGAACAATGGGTTGGTCAAAAATTATTTCCATTGACTTTTGCCTGGTTATTTTGAATTTTTCACTATTTTCTAATGTATTCAATAAGAGTGTGTAATGTTTACCCTGTCAACTAGCTGGTTTTAATTTACTGCTTTCTGCTCCCTTTATTTTAAATAAACAAGTTATATTTTCTATTTTCCGATCTAGTGGATCTTATCTGAATCTATGGAATTTTTGAAAACCAAATATACTTAATCTCAATCTCCATTTAGGTGAAGAGTAACAGGGCCCAATGACATGTCAACCCAAACAATTTGTTCAGTACAATTTCCCTGGTATTTGTAATTATCCTAATGGGCCTGTCGCACTCAGATGACTTTTTAGGTGACTGCAGGAGACTCTGCAGTCGCCACATGGTCGCCACATGGTCGCCACATGTTCGCGGGTGGTTACCGGGGAGCCGCCTTCATAGTCGTGAGGAGTTCCCGCATTCTAGGAACTAGTCGCAGCCTCATTATGGTCGCCGTGAATTTTTCAACCTGTTGAAAAATTAGCGGCGACTAGAATGAAGCCGCCATGGAGAGTAGCGAGAATTCTCGTGCCGTAGGTGGGTCGCCAGGAGGTCCTAATGGGTTGCCAGGAGGTCAAAGTTTCTCGGAGGTTCGCGTACATTGTAGCCGGTGCTGGCCGGTGAATTTAATTGGCTCATTGGGAGAAAAAAGTAAGCAGTAGTTTTCAGAACCAAGGATAGCCAACCGGTAATGTTAATGTCCGCCGAACTTCACAGCCGTGTATCTCTGGCTTCTTAAAGGTTGTCTCCACTCCTTCTCCCCCCTTCTCCCCCTTCTCCTCCCGTCTTTTAAAGGACTTACTGTACACTGTGCTTTAGCCGTCTTTTTACAGCACCAACCATCCTGTTCATCGTGGTGTGTGTTTGTATCACCTTGGCTTTGCACCATGTGAATTTTTTAGATAGCGCTTCCCCCGCTTGCCCTGTCCCCCACCTGCATAAGGGGCTAGTGAAGGAAGCGATGTGTGTGTGTGTGTGTGTGTGTTCCACTCTGACAGTCGCCATTCCAGTTGCCGGTTTTTCAGGCGCCTGCCGGCAACTTGACAGTCGGTGGCAGTCCACTGAAAAATCGCCTAAGTGGGACAGGCCTACAAGTCACTCCCTCCATCACTGTTCTCAAATTGTTGTTATTTTCGAGATATCATTATATTCTGCCCAGTAAAAATTGATGAAAAGTATGTGTTTAATTCATTTGCCATCTCAATGTATTAAATGCCAGATTACATTTTATCAGACCCTGACTCATGTATATTTATGAAAGGAACAGCATAGAAACAGGCCCTTTAGCCCACCGTGTCTACTCCGACCATCGACCACCCATTCACATTAGTTCTGCATTGCCCACTTTTGCATCCACTCCCTGCACGCAAGAGGCGATTTACAGTTAATTTACCTACAAACCCACATGTCTTTGGGATGTAGGAAGAAACCAGAGCATCCAGTGGAAACCCACGCAGTCACAGGGAGAACGTACAATCTGCATCAAGACAGCACCCAAGGTCAGGATTGCAGCCGGGTCCTCTACCAGCTGTGCTTTAACTTTTAACTTTAAAATTAATTTCTGTTCAATATTCTCTCCTGTCAATTGTCTCCAACCAATTATGTATTTTTCCTTTGAGCCTGATGCTATCATCAAATCATAAATACAAATGACTCTGCCCGATCCATACAAATACAACTAAAATGTGATATGCGTAGGAAAAGAAAATACTGATCATGCGTCATATCAAAGAGCAATAACCTTTCAGTGCAAAGTGCTGAAAACGGAAACAGAAATAAAAGGGCGCACACACATTCATGCACAAACACATAGACACATGCACAACAAACATGCACAGACATAGGCATATGGGCACATACATACACATAGAGCCGCTGCAGCAGTCATGTTATTGTAATACATTGAAGCTCATATCCACTTTGACATGCAGGATAAGTTCTGTGCAGAACTGTTGTATTTTGTGTGTAAGAATTGAAATGGAGTGATTGTTAAAAGAAGCAGAAGTGACACGAGGAAACTTTCTTTTTTAACATGACAAATTGTTGTGATCAAGAATGTGCTGCTTGAAAAAAACCCAGTAGCAGCACCTTTGGAGGAATTCTTCAGGGAGGAAAGGATAAACATAGAAACATAGAAACATAGAAATTAGGTGCAGGAGTAGGCCATTCGGCCCTTCGAGCCTGCACCACCATTCAATATGATCATGGCTGATCATCCAACTCAGTATCCCGTACCTGCCTTCTCTCCATACCCTCTGATCCCCTTAGCCACAAGGACCACATCTAACTCCCTCTTAAATATGGCAATAAATAGCTGAAGGGAGTACCATTACAGGTGCGTGGATGAGAGGGGGATAATCGATAGCCATTCCAGGTATGGAGCCAAGAACAGGCCGATGCTGATATCTTGAGTTAAAAACAAGGAGCTGGAGTGACTCAATGGTCAGCTAGCATCTCTGAAGGATTGGGATAGACAACGTTTCGGCTCCTGAACCGTCCTCAGACTGATCAAGCAGAAGAAGAGGCCTGACCCAAAATGCGGCCTAACCATGTCCTCTAGAGATGCTGCCTGATCCATTGAGTTACTCCAGCTCTTTGTGTTTTATACCAGTGCAGGTATAATAGGCCAATTTGTATTTTCTATTATCGTGTTACTGACTTTATGATTCAAAATCTGATTATGACTAAATACTACAAATTATATCTGAACAGAAATTGCACATCTGAAATATAAACATAACACTCATTTACCAATCTGCTCACACAATTTCACTTACTCCTCAACAACATAGATTTGTGCCAAGTCTCGGGTAAACATGCACTACATCCCATATCTCAGGAGCCACCTCTCAGTGAAGGTATATTTTGATGATGAATTTCACCGTCAGCTTTACTGATTCAGCACAATCTTTGATCATAAGAGGGAAAAAGGTGTTTGGAGATCATATTCTCAAACATGCTATAAAGCTCGCTGCTAACTAGCAGTGGTATAGATAGAGTGTAGAGTAAAAATCGCGCTTCCCAAAATGAGGTAGTCAAAGACAAGAGAGCACAGATTTAAGGTGAGATGCAGACGTTTTAGAGTGGAACTGAGCAGGAGTTTTATCACTTCAGTCTCACCGAATGGCCTACTCCTGCACCTATTTTTCTATGTTTCTATGTTCTATGTTTCTAAGTACATTATTATTTGGTATAAGGTGCACAATGCCTCCAAACCTGTCCCAGAATTTCACAGTTGCACTCTTTCATTCAGAGCAATAGGAGACAAGTGCCAGGAGATAACCGAAGAGAGGAAGAGGAAGCACCACTACATTTTTGCTAATAAATGCAAAGGATTTTAGATTTGAGCCCAGTTTAACCCGAGCCCACATCTCAGGAAATCACTTCTAATGTGCTGTTAATAATTCAATCCAGATAATGACAATGGGTCAGATGATTAATTCATTCTTCATCCATTTTCATGCTCCACTAATTTGGACATCTGGTCTAATATTGACTTGTCAATTTTTTGTTTAGAGATATAACGCAGAAACAGGCCATTTGGCCCACCGAGACCGCGCCGACCAGCGATCCCCTCACACTAACATTATCCTACAGGCACCAGGGACAATTTACAATTTTAGAAAGCCAATTGACCTGCACGTCTTTGGACTGTGGGAGGAAACCAGATCATCAGGAGAAAACCCACGCAGGTCATTGGGAGAACATACAGACTCTGTACAGACAGCACCCATAGTCAGGTTCAATCCCGGGTCACTGGTGCTGTACGGCAGCAACTTTACCGCTGTGCTGCCGTGCCACCCTTAATTTTTGGTGGATGATGTTCCAGAGCATTTCATTCTTTTAGTTTTGCACTTAAATCTACCCAGGATTCACATTACAGTATGTATAATGCATTGTAATTACTTTCATTTTGGGAGGATATGAACATTTTCAATCTGTATCACAACCATATATCCAGTTGACCACTGCCTATTTAGATTATTGAAACATATGATTCTCTTACAAAATGGTTGGATGCACAACGATGCCGTCAGGTTAAACCTACTGATACCGGTCAAGTCAGTGAACTCTGGTCCACAGAAAATCACATCACTCTCTGCAATCACTGCAACCTATAAATTTACAAAGCACATGATCAAAGCAAAATCACGATACTCTTCATGTGTACTTTGCTCCTCAGGGCTTTTAAGGCCACGAATAGTGCTTTAACTTGGCTGCCTTGTCTGAGTTGCTTGCAGTGGTGAAGCAGATTTTCATTAATGAACTACAATCCACTCCTTTGTTGGATTTGAGAGTTGCTGTGGCAACCCTTAGTCTTCTGCTCAGTTAGGTATTCTGCTCAGTTAGGTGCAGCCTTGGGTCAATGGAAATGTTCATCCCTACTCGTTAGAGAAAAGATTTTTTGTACTGAGAGCCCTTTATATTAAACGGTTTACTTTGAACACAGAGTGGCTCCAATCAAATCATCTGATGAAAAAGAACTGTATTCATAACTACTGGTGTGATATTTTTGGCATATTAGGATAATAATCACACCGCAGAATTCATCTTACATTGCATGCTGGCAATTAGTGAACTTCATTGTGGGATATGAGAAATACATTAAGCTGTTGACAATGTGGAAATGTATGTGCTTGCTCCAGGGAGCATATTTCTTTCTATCCTACTATATTCAGTTTGAATAATGCTCTCTCCTCTCATCCTATTTCTCCTAACATTAATTTCTGAAACATAGAAACATAGAAAATATGTGCAGGAATTGGCCATTCGGCCCCACAAGCCAGCACCGCCATTCAATATGATCATGGCTGATCATCCAAAATCAGTACTCCGTTCCTGCTTTCTCCCTGTATCCCTTGATTCCGTTAGCCCTAAGAGCTAAATCTAACTTGCTCTTAAATACATCCAGTGAATTGGCCTCCACTGCTTTCCGTGGCAGAGAATTCCACAGATTCACAACTCTCTGGGTGAAAAAGGTTGTCATAATCTCAGTCTTAAATGGCCTACCCCTTATTCTTAAACTGTGACCCCTGGTTCTGGACCTTCATCCAATTGAGTAATTTCCCGATCGTAAGTCTGCAGATGCTGCAAAAAATCATCATGGACTTGCCAGTGAGGAGGAAAGCTTAGAGTGCAAGACAATATAACAGTTTGGTTCATGGGGAAGAAAAATGGCAAATAAGGTCATACTTTCAGTTTGGTGCAACAAGACACTATAAATGGAAGAGCACCAATTGACAACGAGGAATAGACTGTGTTTGTTGTGCATGGTCGCATATCCATAAAGGGAGCAAAACAGGTCAGTAAAATGGTTAAAAAGGCCCTCCTTTGGACATAGGCAAAAATATAAATATGAACTGTACGCAACTCTGGTCGGGCTAGAGCTTGAGTGATATATATAGTTTTTGTTACCATATTTAAAGAAATATGTGATTACACAGCAGAATGTGCAGAGGATTTACGATGCGCAAGATTGGAAAGTTACAGATGTGAGGACAGTATAGATAAGCTGGGGTTGTGTTCTTTGGAACAAAGGGTGCTAAGAGTAAACTTAATTGAAATATATAATATGGGTGGCCATGGTGGCGCAGCGGTAGAGTTGCTGCCTTACAGTGCTTGCATGGCCGGAGACCCAGGTTCGATCCCGACTGTGGGTGCTGTCTGCACGGAGTTTGTACGTTCTGTCCGTGACCTGCGTCGGTTTTCTCCAAGATCTGCGGTTTCCTCCCATACTCCAAAGATGCACTGTTTGTAGGTTAATTGGCTTGGTAATTGCAAAAATTGTCCCGCACGTGTGTAGGATAGTGTTAGTGTGCGGGGATCGCTGGTCGGTGCAAACTCGGTGGGCCGAACGGCCTGTTTCCGCGCTGTATCTCTAAACTAAATTTTAACCAAACTAATATTGAGAGGTTTGAACTATGTCAACAGGAAATAATTATTTATTTTACTGGACGGGCAACAACTAAAGACATGGAATAGGTTGAATGAAAGGTCAGTCATTGATGGAATGATTTGGGGGGAGTTGAAGAAAATATTTTTTCATCTAGAGGATGTCAGGTTCTGTAACCCACTGCCTGAATGGATGTCAGAGGTGGAAAAAGTTGCCTCATTTAAATTATACTTGGATATGAACGTCAAGATCTATGAAGTACAAAAAGATTGACCTGTGCTGGAGGGTGTTATTAGTCCTAGATTAACTCACTTTCAACAGACAAAGACATATCAGGTTGAACAATCTCCTTCTATGTTGTAAATTTTCTATTGCTTCTAGCTAATTTTTAAGTCTCTTAAGCATAAAAAAATTCAATATTAAGAATTTAAAACATAATAATTATCAAGGAAGCTTAAAAAAACATGGGCAGGACTTACACAATGAATGGTAGGGTTCTGGGCAATGTTATAGAGCAGAGGATATAGGAGTGCAGGTGCATGGGTCCTTGAAGGCCAAGCCGCAGGTAGATAAGGCGGTCAAAAAGGCTTTTGGCACATTGGCCTTCATCAGTCAGAGTATTGAGTATAGAAGTTGGGAGGTCATGTTGCAGTTATATAAGACGTTGATGAGGCAACATTTAGAGTATTGTGTTCAGTTCTGGGCTCCATGTTATGGGAAAGATGTTGGCAAGTTCGAAAGATTACAGAGAAGATTTACCAGGAAGTTGCCAGGTCTCGAGGGTCTGAACTATTGGGAGTGGTTGAGGTGGCTGGGACTCAATTCCTTGGAGCACAGCAGGATGAGGATTACATTAATTAAGAAAAGATAAAACAGACAATTACAAATATAAAAGTAATTTAAAAAAAAATGTATCCACCTCGGGTATGGCTGGGAGATGGTTTAGGAACATGTTGCTTGGAATTCTGAACAAACACTGCTGCTGCACTGCGCTCAAATCTGCCAAAACCTGGGGCATCCAGATTTCATATGGCAGGCAATGAAGTTTCACATTAGGAGGTGTCCAAATGGCTGATTGCCAACAGCTCAAATTGGAACTCAGCACTATTTGGCTCAGTAGTTCTTGAGTTGAATTTAGTGATACAGCATGGAAACAAACTCTTCGGCCCACCAAGTCCATGCTGACCATCGATCACCCGTTCATAATAGTTCTATGTTATCCCACTTTTTCATTGACTCCCTACACGTTTGGGGCAATTTACAGAGGCCAATTAACCTACAAAACCGCCCATCTTTGGGATGTGGGTGGAAACCGGAGCACCGGGTGGATGTCCATGCAGTCAGAAAAAGAACGTGCAAACTCCACACCGACAATACCCAAGGTCAGGATCGAACCTGGGCTGCTGGTGCTGTGAGGCAGCAGCTCTACCAGCTGAGCCACTGTGCTGCCCCTGGGAGAATAACAAAACCATGCTGTAGAAAGGCAACTGGCTGATTCATTATTTATGATGTCATGCATGATGCTTATTTTATAATCATGCTCCTTTCACTTGTCCTCTACGGAGATTGTGAATAACATAGCATCACCAAATTAACAAGTTATTAGATTGTGGAGATATTAGATTTAATAGACAGGATGCGTTTTAATTCAATATTTCCCCTAAATTTCTGATGCTCTAAATATCCAGCATAGGTGTATGGAACTTTTAATGAGAAGCGGTCTTTGGGAATAAAGGAAGAGGTGTCATAGTTAGTGTTGGACGTCTGGCTTCAGAGAGCACCAAGGAGTCCAGTTAGCTATGACTGGGACTGTTAGGAGCTGGGTGCAGGTATCTGGAAACACACACTGTAGGTAAAACCACTTTTGAAAAGAGGATGTGGTTGGTGATAAGCGTACTGAGGGAAAGGGTCAAGAGATCTTCGGTTTCCTCCCACACTCCAAAGACATACAGGTTTGTAGGTAAATTGGCTTGGTATAAGTGTAAATTGTCCCTAGTGTGTGTAGGGCAGTGTTAATGTACGGAGATCTCTAGTTGGTGTGGACTCGGTGGGCCGAAGGGCCTGTTTCTGCGCTGTATCAATAAATAAACTAAACTAAGCTTCCACAATCTCACAGTCACTACTATAGTTACAGGCAGGTCTTCCATATGAAGAAAGACTGGATAGACTCGGCTTGTACTCGCTGGAATTTAGAAGATTGAAGGGGGATCTTATAGAGACTTACAAAATTCTTAAGGGGTTGGACAGGCTAGATGCAGGAAGATTGTTCCAGATGTTGGGAAAGTCCAGAACAAGGGGTCACAGTTCATGGATAAGAGGGAAGTCTTTTAGGACCGAGATGAGAACATAATTTTTCATAGAGAGTGCTGAATCTGTGGAATTCTCTGCCACAGAATGTAGTCAAGGCCAGGTCATTGGCTATATTTACGAGGAAGCTAGATTTGGCCCTTGTGGCTAAAGGGATCAGGGGGAATGGAGAGAAGGCAGGTACAGGATACTGAGTTAGATGATCAGCCATGATCACATTGAATGGCGGTGCAGGCTCGAAGGGCCGAATGGCCTACTCCTGCACCTATTTTCTATGTTTCTATAGAAAGTGCAACAGCCACATACATAACAGGTTGATGGTAGTGGGAGAATTTAGGTATAACCAGCTTAACATGTCTGACAGACATGAATAGACAAGCATGACAAGACATTGCTGCATTTGTAGCAAGTGTATGAACAAATACGAGCATTTTTGAGACACTTATTTTTCTTCAATATGTGCTGAGCAGTTGCACTGAGAGAAAATACTAAGAATGTCAGCTCAAGCCTGATTTGTAGGCTTATCATTTTCTATCCATTGACTGAAGCTTTGTGCTGGAGGGCAAGAGATGAAAACAAACTTTTAATTTATTACATTGATTATCTGTACAACAGTAAAGAAAATGATTTACACCAAATCTTACAATCCCTATCATATAATACTACCCAATATGTTATAATGAGATATTGTTTCCTATTTATTTCAGTAATATTTTACATTGTCATCATCAAATTCACTATTGAGCTCTGTGAAACACATTGCCTGCAATTCTGCAGGATTTCAACCAACCTTCCATTGTACGAGAGGAACTTAAGGTATAATTAGGAACCTTAGGATGCCTGCTCAAACTGTCCCAGTGTTTCAATTGCCAAAGTAAGCATGCAGGTACAGCAGGCAGTGAAGAAAGCCAATGGCATGTTGGCCTTCAAGAGCAAAGAGGTCCTACAGCAGTTGTACAGGGCCCTGGTGAGACCACACCGGGATTATTGTATGCCTCCTAATTTGGGGAAGGGCATTATTGCTATTGAGGGATTGCAACGTAGGTTCACCAACTTAATTCCCGGGATAGCGGGACTGATGAATGATGAAAGAATGGGTCGACTGGGCTTGTATTTGCTGGAATTTAGAAAGACGAGATGGGATCTGATAGAAACATATATAATTCTTAGAGGATTGGACAGGGTAGATGCAAGAAAAATGTTCCTGATGTTATTGAATGGCTGTGCTGGCTCGAAGGGTCGAATGGCCTACTCCTGCACATATTTTCTATTTTTCTATGTTAAAATTTAGACGTTGCACTGGTAAGCAGATCTTTAAGGAAGTCAACTGCTGTTAAGAATCACAATTTCCCTTTGATGGAAGAGAGGTGCAAAGGGGTGTTTCTGTTGGGGAACCATGCATGAATTGAAGAGTGGAGTTGGAGCGGGTACAGTAATTGAATTTAATGGACACCTGGTGAGAAAATTAATAACAATGCATTGGCAGCCTCTTATCAATTGAAGGCATTATGATTACTGTGCATATTGCTATTGCTGTAAGCTTAATGATTGAAGCACAAGATGTGTGCTTCAAATATATTGAACCTTCTGTTAAGACAGACATAAATAGTGGAAAACACCTATACAGAAAGGACAGCCCAGGTTAGAGGTGAGTTAAATGTTTCAGTTACAAGGCAAACCAGATAAAGGGTCCAGTTAATGCTCCAGAAAAGCATGTTGGGATATATGGGCAGCAACTTGATCAAATCACAGCAACACGGTGGCACTGCAGTAGAGTTGCTGCTTTACAGCGCTTGCAGCGCCGGAGACTCCATAGAAAGGACATTCATACTCGTTTCGAGTGACCGCCGATGATTGGCAACTGAACTGCACTCATTACACCTGATGCAGTCTCACCAACATCCTGTCCCACCTCTTGTACTCAATGCCCCATCCAATCAAGCCCAGCATACCATATGCCTTGTTTAACACTCTGTTCATCTGTGTCGCCACTTTCAGAAAACTAAATACGTGTACCCTAGGTCTCTCTGTTTTATACCAGTACCCAAAGACTTGTGTAAGTCTTGCCCTAGTTTAACTTCCCAAAATGCGTAACATCAAGCTTGTCCAAGTGTAGTTCCATTTCTCATTCTTTTGCCGTCTTTTCTAGTTGATCACTAACCTAAGACAACCTTCTTCACTATCTACTACATCACCAATTTTGATATCATCTGTAAACTTACCATGCACATGTACTGTACTTTCATCCATGAATTTAATATATGTGACAAACCGTGGGCCCAGCACTGATCCCTGCGGCACCACTTTGGTCGCAGGCGTTCAATATTGATATTGTCAAGTTTTAAAGGGTTCAGGGAAGATTTACGAGGATGCTGCCTGGACAAGAGGGTGTGAGCTGCAGGGAGAGGTCGAGTAGGCTGGGTCTCAACTCCTTGGAGTGCAGGAGGGTGAGGGTTGATCTTATAGAGGTGTATATAATCATGAGGGGAATGAATTGGTTCAAGGACATCGGTTCAAGGTGAAGGGGAAAAGATTTAATAGGAATCTGAGGGGTAACCTTTTCCACGCAAAGGGTGGTGGGTGTATGGAACAAGCTGCCAGATGAGGTAGTTGGGGCTGGGACTATCCCAACGTTCAAGAAACAGTTAGACAGGTACATGGATAGGACAGGTGTGGACAGGTTGGGCCAAAGAGCCTGCTTCCACACTGTATCACTCTATGACTCTATGTGCAAAACAATCCTCCACTGTCACTTTCTGATTGAGCCAATTCTGCATCGAACTGGCCAGCTCACCCTGAACATGATCTCATGTTCTGTACTAAAGATAGATACAAAAAGCTGGCGTAACTCAGCGGGACAAGCAGCATCTCTGGAGAGAAAGAATGGGTGACTTTTCAGGTCAACTTACTTCTTCAGACTAGTTTGGGATAAGGGAAACAAGAGATATAGATGATGATGTGGAGAGATAAAGAACAATGAATGAAAGATATGCTAAAAAAGTAACGATGATAAAGGAAACAGGCCATTGTTAGCTCTTTGTTGGGTGAAAACAAGAAGCTGGTGCGAGTTGGGTGGGGTAAAGAAGGGGAAAGATGGAATTCCTGTACTGGTTTATCAAGCAGGACTTTGTGAAAAGCCTTGTTAACCATATAACCATATAACAATTACAGCACGGAAACAGGCCCTCTCGGCCCTTCCAGTCCATGCCGACCATTTATTTCCCCAAATTTATTTTCCCCAAACGTTTACAGCATCTACCCCACTACCCTCGTCATTTCTTCAAAAAACTCAATTTCATTGGTGAAGCACGATTTCCCTTGGGCAAAGCCATATTGGCTATTTATAAAGGGCCTGTCCCACTTACGCAATCTTTTTGGCCACTTGCCGGCACCCGTCATAGTCGCAGCAGGTCGCCGAAAAATTTCAAAATATCACGGGGTGACGCCTGTTTGGTCATGAGTAGTCACCCAAAGAGTCATACCTTTTTCTGGTTGCCGCTGGTTTATCAACATTTCAAACATTTTTGGCGACCTGCTGCGACTATGACGGGTGCCGGTAAGTCGCCGAAAAAAATTGCATAAGTGGGACATGCTCTTAATCACACCTTGCCTTTCCAAATGAAAATAGTTCCAGTCTCTCAGAATCCTCTTCAGTAACCTACTCACCACTGATGTTAGGCCTGTAGTTCCCTGGCTTGTAATTTATCAATAATATGGAATGGTTAAATTAAATTTACATAATGTTGTGGTTGAAGGGATTAGAAAATGAGTAGATTTTTGTTCTGCTAAGTTTCTATTTATGACTATTTATATATGTTTGTAAATAATTTGATTCAATTTATCAAAGCATTGATAAAACATTTCAATATATGAAGATAGTTACTGTTTTTATTGGTTTATTCTACCTTATTAAAGGGAAAGTACTATAGAATTTTGCATATAAATATATCTTTATGAATGACGTGAACCACATGGTATAACTTCTGAAGCACTGCTGTATCAACTTCAGTTGTTTTCTGGACTTCTATAGATGCTCAAACAGATGAGTGAGGGCATGTTTTACAGAGCAGTGAAATTATGCTTGCATGTCAAGAATGAGACAAGAACAATGCCTCACAAGAATAATGAAACAGCCCCTTTGAAAAATAAGTGGACCTACAGATGTTGTACTGACAGATTACATGAAGTGCAGGGAATAAATTATGGCTACTGATAGCTAATGAGGCTTTGTAATAGTTTATCTTTACATTGCTCAGTGCTCTTTTGGTGCATCCATCCCAAATAGCTTTCCTTTTGTAGTCTTGTTCTTCTGCTCCAAGCTTCATTTGAGCATCCATCCCAACTGATCTCCTAAATGGCATTGCTCCGTGCTCAGTTCTGGTATCCATCTTAATTTGTGATGCTCTCCAGGTCTTCATCTGTCTCAGATTGTCTTGGGTTTGCCATGTGCATCTGATCTCCATCTGAGAATCGCCTTCAGGTTCAAGTGAAGTCAGGTCGATTTCACTATCACATGCAAAAGTGCAGTGAGGTACAGGTACTATGAACATCTGGTTTGCTGCAGTATCACAGCCACGTGCGCGGACAACACATAAAACATAAACTATACATAAATTCTACAGGACAGTGAAAAGAAAAAGACTGTAATATTAAAAAAAAACACAAGACAATAGTGCAAAAATATACAATTTGAAAATAAGGCCATGTTAGTGCAAGAGGTGGATTAGGGTTTGCGGGTTAGTTCAAGAATCTGACAGTTGGAGGAAAATAGCTGTTGCTGAACTTGTTGATGTGGGATTTCAGGCTTCTATGCCTTCTTCTCAAAGGATACAGCAAGAACAATACGTGGACCTGAGGGTGGGGGATCTTTGATTACAGGTACCCCCTTCATGAGCCAGTGCTTCATGTAAATACTTTAGGTTGTGGGGAAGATAGTGCCCATGATGGACCAGACTAAGTCCACCGCTCTCTACAGCCTCTTGCATTCCTGTGTATTGGAGTTGTACAGGCCATGATACAACCAGTCAGGATGCTTTCTACCCTGCATATGTGGATATTTGTTAGACTATTCGGTGACATGCCAATTCTCTTCAAACTTTAAACAAAGTAGAGGCTCACGCACATTTTATTTGTGGTTTTGATTCTTTGTGATTTTGCCCTTTGTCTCAACTGCCTTCTGAACACTTGTTGCCACAATTTTATAATTCTCCGACATTCTTCCCATCATTTCTTCTGTGAAAAATGTACTTGTCCTTTTACATTTCTTTACTTTAATGCATAATAGACTCCCCAGCAGACAAAAAAATCAGCGCATTTGGGTCAAAGGAGCGGTGCATCAGAGAAGTATAAAAAGCCACAATGACGCATTGGACAATGATGGAGGTTGGTTAAGACCTCATGGGGAAAAAAATGGCCAGAACAAGTCAGAGTGTAACATTGAGTATAAAATGGGATAAGCAGGAAGGGAAGATCAGGAAAGGAAATGGCATTCATGAAGATGCACAGGCTTGTAGGTTATTTGGCTTGGGTTGTGTAAATTATCCTGAGTGTGCGTAGGCTTGTGTTAATGTGCGGGAATCGCTGGTCGGTGGGCCAAAGGGTCTGTTTCCGCGCTGCATGTCTGTACCTTTGTATCTGAATCTGTGTAGGCTATAGTCATTGTCAGTGGAGTTTCTTCACAGTCCCTCCTAGGTCAGAGTACTATTTGAGTTGCAATTATATTGCGGTCAGGCAATTTACCAAGCTCTATGAAAACCAAATCAAGATATTCATTAAAATTATTTTTTATTAGAGAGATGCAGAGGTGAATATTTTAAATATTTCTTTAATACCATGAATTCTGGTTGATCTAGATGTTAATAATTTAATAATTGAGTATTATATGCTTAAGCATAACTTGGATGAGAAAGATTTTTTCTGTCAGATTTGCATTTTGAAATATTTGATGCAGACTACTTATCTGACATTCTTTACTATCTTCATCCGTAATTCTCTGTCATAAGATGATAATAGCAAGGGATTAAAACATAATTCTTTGAAGTCTGAAAAACGCAGTTTTCTCCTGCCTCTTAAGAGCCCTCTTCGCTCATATCCCCTTCAGAGGTTTACGTGGTAAAGTGAGATTATATTGTAGGCAGCTGCTTTGCTGGAGCATGTATGCCATTCAAAATGATGGATGCAGTAAAATATACCCCATGACACTATCATTACCAATTAGTTTTGAAATGAAAGTATCAAGAATTTCAAGCACAGTGAATCACACTCTTACTGAAAATAAGCAGTCCACCCTTTGTGAAATAAGATGAACTGCTTTTTGTGTGGAAGATGAGTATCTTGCAATTAAACTAGAATAGAGAATACACAGTGCCAAACCAATGCTTTAAGAGCTTGCCTTTCTTTATATCCACTTACGGATAATGATATCTATAACTAATGGGAGTGTAATTCCATTGCAACTTAATAGGAAGATGAGGGGTAATTGTTTTCACACTAAGGGTGGAAGATGTATGGAACAAGCTGCCAGAGGAGGTAGTTGAGGCAGGGACTATCCCAACATTTAAGAAACAATTAGACTGGTACATGGTTCGGAAAGATATGGACCAAACGCGGGCACGTGTGACTAGTGTAGCTGGGACATGTTGGCCGGTGTGGGCAAGCCTATGACTCTATAACATGAATTTACAATCCAGTTCTCAAATGTACATTGCACTGTGATGTGCAAGTTGCTTGCTGAAGGTTAGTTATACTAAAGCTATCACTGCTCATTTTATCCATTGTTGAACTTGTGCTTATTGGATGTGTTTTGTGGTTGTCGTTACAGTAGCGTTGGGTCTGTGGAGAAAGGCAACAGAGCATTAATAGAAGCAGGAGCAGTGGTCCATACAGTGCATTGTGCCTGTTCTGTCATTCAGTAAGATCATGGCTGATCTGATTGCTGGACCCAGCTTCACTTTTCTTCTGATGCTCACAATTCCTCCATTCTCTTGCAGTCCTGAAATCTATTTATTGCAGTCATGGATGTGAATGGTGACTCGGGGCCCATTCTCTCTAGAGTAGAGTGTTTAAAGCGTAAGATAAGACATTTCTCATCTTAAAGTAGTGTCCCTTTATCCCAAGACTAAGCAACCTTGCATAGTTTTGCTACCAGGGGAACCATCCTCACAAAGTTGTGAAACATCTATTCCTTTCTTTTGAAATTAATGGGGAGAAAAAATCAGAGATGGAAATGGTGGATCCACGGGCCATTAAGAATATTTTTTCTATGGTTAAAAAAATAAAATGTCCTCTCTGTTTGGATGCCTTCAAGCTAGCTCTTTTATGTTCAGGGAGATCCAGGAACACTTTCACAAGATGCCAGAGGTGGGAATGTAAATGGAATGACCATGTAAATAAGTTCTGACTCTAATTGCATTCAACCATTTTGAATTTGTTAGTGAATTTGATGTCTAATGAGTTAATGTGCTTGAGAGAAATATAGGCAGCCATAGATATTACCAATCACAATGTGACAAATGACACTGGTAATTTCTGTTAAATGCAAAGCAAAATGATGTCCAAGTACCAATACTAATTGATATTACATAACAAAGCACTGTTGGAATTTTCTATCTCAGAGGGCAGTGCAGGCTGTCACTGATATAATTCAAACCTGTGGTAGATGGAATTCTGGACACCAGACGATTCAGTGAAATCTGGGAAGTCATGGTGGCGCAGCGGTAGAGTTGTTGCCTTACAGCGCGTGCAGCGCCGGAGATCCGAGATCGATCCTGACTTTTGTACGTTCTCCCCATGATCGCATGGGTTTTCTCCAAGATCTTTGGTTTCCTTCCACACTCCAAAAACATACAGGTATGCAGGTTAATTGGCTTGTTGTAGGATAGTGTTAATATGCGGGGTTCGCTGGTCGGTGCGGACTCGGTGGGCCAAAAGGCCTGATTCCGCGCTGTATCTCAAAGCTAAACTAAAATAAAATTATGAGGACAGGGCAGGAAAATTGTGTTGTTGAAGATCAGCTGTGGAATGGCTGAACAGGCTCAAGGGGCCAGATTGATTTCTTAGCTGTATTTTCATAAGTTCTTACTTACTGCATAGAAACAGCCATGTGGGTCCAAACGACCTTGCTGATGTATATACTTCACCCAAGTCTCACTCTATCTCATTCTATTCACTTTTCTCCAGTTCCTTATCTATCTCTATTTTAAATGATCAATGTTTTTTCCCACAACCACTGATTTTCATCAATCCTTGAATACGCAAGTTTCTGCTGAATTTCCTGTTGATTTATTTGTGCTCATTTTATATTGATGGTCCTGTCTCCTGAATTCCTCCACAATTAAAAATCACTTTCATCGTTTCTGGATAAAATATGGAAGGGGGCGGACAGGAGCGGAGACAAGATCAGACAGGGTATCTTTCTCTGGCAGCAAGCCAACTCTTAAAATGCAAGTGCACAATGTTGGAAGAACAGCTGTTTAGTGCAGATATTTTTTTTCTAAGTGAGAAACATCGTTGCATATTGTTAGGGGTGACAGACCACATAGGTGCCCAGAATAGATTGTAGCTGATAAATATTAATTCCAACAGCAATGAATGACTGCACCTAGACAAACTCCGAAAACCGCTAACATTACATTTAGCTCCAAAACATGAATCCGAATACCAGCTCAGGCTGTGGGTTGCACTGTATAAATTTAGTGCCGTTAGGGAGATGACCAAAAATGCCACAATTCACTTCAAATCAATTTCAGGCAAGATCTTTTTTATACACCAACTCCTCAGTGTTTTTCTCATTGTAGGCACAGACATTGAATTAGCCTTTCAGCTATCTTTGTTATTCTCCACCTTCACACGTTTAGTCCCTATCAATGTCAAACACAATTCACCAATTTAAAAAGGCACTCAGTCAGTTTACATATTGATGACTACAAATAATATAATGATTTACAGCTGGCCACTGGTAATGTGCAAATAAAGAAAAAGTCACCACTTGTTTGCTACTTATCAGCTAAATCCCTGCTCCTGTGAAATTCCTGCCGGCAGCTCATTTTACAGTTGAATACCTCCGCTCAGTCCCTCGTAACCTACCTGTTCTCCCGGTGGCCAAGCACTTCAACTCCCCCTCCCATTCGCAATATGACCTTTCTGTCCTGGGCCTCCTCCATTGTCAGAGTGAGGCCAATTCGTAGGAACAGCACCCCAAATTTTGTTTGGGTAGTTTACACCACAGCAGTATGTACTTCGGATAGCCCTTGTTTTCCCTCTCCATCCCCTCCTCCTTCCCAGTTCTCCCACCAGTCTTACTGTCTCTGACTGCATTCTATCTTTGTCCCACCCCCTCCCCTGACATCAATCTGAGGAATGGTCTCGAACCAAAACGTCGCCCATTCCTTCTCTCCAGAGATGCTGCCTCACCCACTGATTTACTCCAGCATTTGTGTCTACCTGCTGTTTCACAGGATGGTTGGTTTGGAATCATGATTATGTGTTGGATTACACCCAGTTCTATTGCAATGAGTGAACACTAAGGTTGTCCTGAACATCAAATCAGAAGTCACGAAAAAAAAGTGACTGGGCAATCCTTAGTTAAAGATAACTTTAAAAACGTTAAAACTAAATCTGTTTGCCTTACAGTGTTGGACTGGTGGCTAACGAAGTGCCACAAAATTGGATGGGCAGTTGGAAAGCATAGTTGAGAGTGGGGGGGGCAGGGGGGGGGCGAGGAGAGATTAACAGCAAGTGTTCTCCAGGGAACCCCCTCCCACTGAGATAGCTGGTGCTATACGATGGGCTGAGGGTGTCCCTGAGTCCTCACAATCATAGGAGCACAGAGATCCATCTGCATTAACCTACCTGATCTCCCATTGGCTCAGCACTTCAACTCCCCCTCCCATTCCGAATCCAACTTTTCTGTCCTGGGCCTCCTCCATGGCCAGAGTGAGGACCACCTTAAATTGGAGGAGCAGCGCCTCAAAGCAGGTAGTCCCTGCTTTCTCCTCCCCTTCTCAGCTCTCCCTTAGCCCACTGTCTCTGCCTCTTCCTTTCTTCTTCCCGTCCCCCCCCCCCCTCGACCCTCACGTCAATCAAAAGAAGGGTCTCGTCCCGAAACGTTGCCTATTTCCTTCGCTGCATAGATGCTGCCTCACCCGCTGAGTTTCTCCAGCATTTTTGTCTACATCCTAGTTGAAGTGTACGTTAATTATGTAGGCTGAAATTCATGACATTTTTATCCAATTTCTGCTGAGGATAATATAATGACGCGACACATCATTGGATGTGAATTTCAACATGGATAGGTCAGACATTATCAGATTAAAAAAGAGTAAAATATGTTAAAAATGTTCATGCTTAGAAAGTGGAAATAAATGAATATTTTTCTAATGTTGCTTGATTTCTTACATATGGCTCCTAGCACTAAGAGCTAACACACTACTGCTTTTTGTGTTCTCCCTAATATAAAGAAAGACATTCCTTTTATAGACACAAATGCTGGAGGAACTCAGCAGATTAGGCAGCATTTCTGGCACGCTGAGTTACTCCAGCATTTTGTATTTATCTTCAGTGTTAATCAGTGTCTGCGGTTTCTTCCTACACAATACATACTTTTTGCTTACTTCCCACTCCCATTACTCAATTAGAATTAGAAATTAGTGATCAACAAAAATTGACATTCCAATATCCATTGCACAACAATAAGCATTTCGACCTTGAGCAATAGATAAAATAATTCAGCTTCCCATTGCATGCCTTCCTTGAATTCTAACGGAAATGCCTGTGAGACCTAACAATAAGCAGCTGATTCAATAACGTCCATTTTACACTGTAACATAAGATCGAATGTGTTGGTAAATTGTGGCAGACTTTCCAGGTGGAATATTATCAGGGTGGAAGCAGAAGATGAATGTTGCCCAAAATCAGCTTTTGATAACTTTTTGTTTAATTTATTTTCAGACACATCACAATAGAGAGATGAACCATCAGTCTGAGGGAAGGTCTCAATCCGAAACATTCATCAGTCTGAAGAAGGGACTCGACCTAAAACGTCCATCTGTCTAAAGAAGGGTCTCGACCCGAAACATCCCCCATTCGGGGGGGCGGGGGGGGGGGGGGAGGGCGGGACATCTTAGCGATTGGTCCAGACCCCCACATCCGTCACATCATAGGAGGGTGGGGGCCATTTTCCCACACAAGTCATAAGTGACTTGGCACTCTGAACCTGAGCATCAAGTTGTAAGCGGCCGAAGGAGCGCATCCCTCGGGACAACCCCCACTCTCCCACGGGCAAGGCTGCCCTCCCCCTCGTCTCCCCGTGCGGCTGCACTGTGACGGGTTGTGTGTCGGCAGCGCTGGGTGGAGCAGAGGTGTGGGACAGGCTGCTCCCTCTCAGAGTCACTGACCGCGATGCACCGCCAACCCCAACCCCCACACTGGATGATTTACCCCTGACACCCACACCGGCTGATTCACCCCCACCCCGGCTGCGGGGAGAGATGGCTCGAGGCATTGGCAGCCATAGTAAATCGCATTTAAAGCATTGGGGGGGTGACACACAAATTTCCTGGCGGGCCGATGACAAGTGTGCATGACAACGAACAATTTTATCTCCTCCCACTCCACCCCCCCCCCCCCTCCCTCCCCCTGACAACAAGAAGCACGTTTTATTTATTACCGTCTGGTTGCCTGCGTAACGCACACACGCTCCAACGCACAAAACACCAGGTAATCTGAAAACTGCTTTGACTGAAAATGGACACAAAAAGCTGGAGTAATTTAGCGGAACAGGCAGCATCTCTGGAGCGAAGGAATGGGTGAAGTTTCGGGTCGTGACCCTTCTTCAGACCTGAAGACTGAGTCTGAAAGCTTCACATGCCGCTTGCATCTATTCATTTGTGAGGGAAGGATTGAATGGATGTGACCACCGGCTAAAGCAAAGGCATAGTTAGGACAGGGAAATAATTCCACCACTTAATTAACCAGGTTCCCGAATGTAAGAACTATTTACACATGTAACATTTTTGTTTTTAGATCATTGTAACTCTTTTTTGATTTTTAATGCCGAATTAAAACCCTGTCCTGTGGGAAGGGCTTGCGGCAGCTGGTTTCATAGTGCCTTCGTTGTTGGCAGGTGCTGTCCTTTCACATGGACCGCTGTCAGTGCCAGTTTTCCCAACCTCCATAGCCGCTCTGCATAAGTGTAGTCAGACGTGATGGACGCGAGGGTCTGGACCAATCGCGGACAAGTTCTGTCCCCCCCGGCGATGTTATGTCTGTTATTTGACTTTTCGGTTGAGCACCATTCGGTTAGTTGGCTTGTAGGCACTGCAGGCTTTCGGTTTGTTGGCCTTTAAGCGTCCCACCCTTTCGGTTTGTTTGCATTTAGGTGTCCCACCCTTTTTTTTAGTTGGCGTTTCAGCTTAGTACGCTGTCGGTTATTTGGCGTTTCGACTTTGTACGCTTTCGGTTATTTGGCGTTTTGAGTTAGTTTCCATTCGGTTATTTGGCTTCCACTTCTTTGCTTCGGCTTCTCATCCTTTGACGCCACATCCGCACATGCTTGGACATATTACTCCTTCATTGTTCAACTCTCAATGTCAAGGTTCTTGTCCAGGTCTAGACATTATTAGAGTTTTGTTACAATCTTTGGCTGTGCCCCAGTGAAGGTCAAATACCGCAAGTGATCAGAACAAAAGCTGTAATTATTTTTTCTAAAATATGAAGAATCAGACTGTATTTTTTAAGGCACATTGAAACCATGGGCAAGAAAGCACACCAATGCAAATACTTCCTTAGGCTTAGGAGGTTTGGCATGTTCCCAACAACCCTCACCAACTATTACAGATGTGACGTAGAAAACATCTTATCGGGGTGTGCCATTACCTGGCTTTTCAATAGCACCATATAAGAAATTGTAGCCCAGACCATCACCCAAATGAATCTCCCTTCCATTGTGAACAGATAAAGGGTACACCATTTGGTACAAGATATAACATTGAGGTCCAATTAAAAATAGTTCAAAGGTCTCCAATGACGAAGGTAAGACCGGGGTAAGACTAGACCCTTCTATTGAGCCTCTTTACACTTCAGGTTGCCTCAGCAAGGCCACCAGCATAATCGGGGTCTAGTCTTACCCGGGTCAATCCATCTTCTCCCCATTCCCATCAGGCAAGAGGTACAGAAGTTTGAAAACTCATAGTCCTGATTCAGGAACAGTTTCCTCCATTGAGGTTGTGGAAAGAGTAAGTTTGTTAAACGTAAGACCTGTATTAAATTTAAAGTTCCCAAATAAATGCAGTGATTGAATCATGCTTAAACTTAGTTTTTATTCATTTTCAGAATGGTACATAGTAGGCTTCCATTATGTAAGATGTTCAGTCGCTGAAAATAAAGCACAGATGATTTGAAATTCAATGGTATAATACCATTTCAGTGCCACTTTATTGAAAATGGAATTTTCCAAGAAGAAATATAGCATCATTTGAATTTCAACACTGTCACTAAGGATATTGGTGAATGGTTAAATAATGTATTTCTTCCAGTGCGCTTAGTCACCATAGGTTCATTGTTGAAACATACAATATTCACAATTCATTTTTGGATTTCAGGGTTAATTCACGTCAATCCATGAATGTGGGCAGGTATTTCCCAGAATGAGTTCAATACCTACAGTCAGATGTACATCTGATTTCCGTACAGAACACCAATTTGGAGCATTGCTGATGAAATTACATAACTTGTTCTGAAGAGGAATCATGGCCCTTTGACCAAGCATTACCATGCTTTCATTGTGCAACTCAGGACTGGGGCTCCACTCCCATTAAATCTCATTCTATCTTTTACCTTCAGCTTTTCCTCTTTCCAACAACAATACATGACATTTCACCAACCCTATCTCACACCTTATTCCCCACTGTCTTCACAAACCATAGCACCTCTGTTGTCCCTTGTCTAATGCCACCCCTCCACCCCCTGGGTGCCCAGTGATCTGATTCCTATATCTCCAACCTCTCAAACTCATCAACAACTGAAATCCCTTGTTCCCCGCCACCACGTCACCCACAACCCCTTCCTCCCAGGGTGCTGATCTCTCCCTGGTTCAAGGATTCATCCACCTTCAGCTCCAGGGGTCCTCTGAACACATTAGAGAAAAGGTGATGTGACTGATAATCAGCCCAAGGTCTCTGAGACTACTGATGTGTGCAGTGGCAGGGCCACAGCCAAAGTCTTCGTCAATGATGATACAAGAAGCCTTGCATTTGGCACAGGACAAGTACAATCCCATTCATATTTCCCTTTCCAGGAACAATTTCATGTTGTGCCTTTGCAACTTAAAATGTAAAACAATAAAGCTTAATGTATCCCAGTAACATATTGCCATACCAAGAAATGGAACAAATAGAGTCCTTTTTGTGAGAAGTACTCAGAGTAAGAAAATTAGGAAAATTAGGCTATTCTATAGTCAAAGAAAACCCTAGTGTTGCTATCTTCAACAGATATGACATGGAGCAGCATAATGGAATGTTGTTCAGGCAACAGGGCAGATGGTGATTGTTGTAATCACCACCAGTAGACAGCAGTCACCATCTGCCCTGCTGCCAGCCACATTGCAATCTATCTATAATCATACTTCAGGTGCAAGTGACATTAATTGCCAACATCAAGACTTGCGGTAGTCTGCTAAACCTAGCAATGGAGATATTTATTGTGCCTGGTGAAATCGAAGCAATTCAAATGTATTGAAAATTAAAACAAAATTAACTAAAGTGCATAAAATACCTATCAATAATTAAACGATTAAAGCAAAATAATGCACTGTTTTAAAACATAATCTCTTCTACCAAAGCCCCCGCCCCCCCCCCCCCCCTTTTCTTTCTAAACCTTTTGATCTAGCATCCCACAAAATCAATCTGATGTGGCATGAGGTCTGTAATACAATCCCCCAAGATTTTCTGGAAAATCCCATTCAGAGTGGGCCATGTCACGGGTATTTCATTTCGGAGTCACGTGAGTGACTTCGTGAAGAGCCTGCCGGCGCGCATGCTCGACATATCGTCGTACCGCGTTGCTGCGACGGCTGGCGGTGGAGCGCGCTCCTCGCCAGCCCTTCATAAGGGGCCACGGAGGTAAGTATTCTACCTTTAGTTGGTGGTCCTTGTTGTCTGATTATGTCTTGCAGCAAGGACATGGATGGGAGTTTCAAGGGCCGGAGGATGTCTGGACGACTTCGACGTCCAACAGTTCTGGGGCCATTACCATCGGCAGTACCTGCAACGCAGGCCGGGACTCAGGCGGAGATGTGGGTAAGCCCTGTGTTTACAGGTCCAGATCCGCCAGCACACCACAGCTCGGAGGAGTTCGACGAGGAGGAGTGTGGTGTGCCGCCAGAGCAGGAGGACCCTGCCATGGCAGTCAGGTCGTCAGCGGGCTCGCTGGCGACCTCGAGCAGGGCACGTGCCGTTGCACGGCCTGTTCCACTCAGCCCTCCGAGAAGGGGGAGGGCAGGAGCCCAGAAGCCTAACCCTGTCAGGGCTAAGGCATTGCCTGCCGCGGAGGAGCGGTCAGGTTCCAGGGCGAGACCCGGGGCGGCTGTGAGGTCCAGCCGGCACACCCCGACTCTCGACGCCGGGACGGGTCGGTTGAGTCGGGTCTCGTCACGGTCGCCGAGCCCCCCATGGATGGGTGGGCGAGACCATGCGTCGGCAAGGTCCACGATGTGGGCAGCCGGCAAGACTGCGCGGGCTTCAGGCAGCCATGCTTCGGCTGGTGCCGACACCACGCCGCAAGTGTCCTTAGTGGCAGCGGCTTCAGCTCCCGCTAAACGGAGGCGGTTGAACACGCCCGCGCAGGAATCGCGCAGTTTCGCCTCGGCGGCTGTTAGCGACAACTACCGGCACCGGCAGGGCCTCGACGAGGTGCGGGCCGATGACAGGAGCCCGGTTTTCTTTTCAGAGCCGGAGGACTCCGACCACCTGAGTGTTCAGGGTGAAGGGCGTATTGACCGTATGGAGCGGCTGCTGGAGCTCCTGCTTCAACGTCAACAACAGCAGGGCAGCAACAGGCACAGGGCGTCTTCACCAACATCTACTATCAGCCTGGAGCAGCAGGAGGAGGAGGTTCTGGTGGATCCCGTACCACCTCCGTTGGAGGTGCCGGCGGAGGAACTCTTGGATGTGGCGACCAAATTCGCGGCCCCGCATTCATCTGGTCTTCCTCTAAATACAAAGCTGGCAGCCACAGTGGACTTTCTTAATAATCAGGTGCTGCAGGAAGAAGTCCTCATCCAGGCTATGAGCCGTCACAAGGCTCCATCAAACTGCAACTCCCTCAACGTGCCTGTGGTCAATACGCCAATATGGGGCAACATCAGTGCGGCTATCCGTCAACAGGAGCTAAAATTGCAGCGGATCCTGAAACTCCTCACGGCCGGTATTACCGCCTTTGCGCGGTCGGTGGACGGGGACGAACTGAATTTGGACCAGGAAGATGCTTTGGCCCTATTGTGCGCGACCCAGCATGAAATCAACGGGTTTCGCAAAAACAGCATCCGCCCAGCACTCAACCCGAAGTTTGCAGGATTGTGCAAACCACCGCCGCCGCCGCCGCCCCGTCAGCTCTTTGGTGAGGACCTCTCGAAGAGAGTCAAAGAGCTTGACGAACAAGCCAAAACAGTGGGGATCATGCGCTCTCAGAGTGCCCCCACACCGTCAGGCTCAAAAGCTCCATACATTCGCTCACGAGGGTCGGCCAGTGCCTCGACGAGGACTCACCCTCTAGCTCCACAACGACAACAGCACCAGAACCAGCACCAAGGGTCTTTTTTAGGACAGGGTCGGCAGAGACCTTGGTGGAAATCGAAGACGCTGCGCCCTCAAGTCAACCCAGCACCTCCACGGCCACCCACACGTGTCAAGGACCGCCAGTAACCACGGAGGTGAGGGGGTCTGGTTCTCTTTTTTCTCTCTGTTTAACTTCCCATGTTGGTGGTCGTTTACGGTTGTTTTTGGGTGCATGGGGTAATTTTACTGGTGATGAGTATGTGTTGCGGAATATTCAGGGGCATAAAATTGAGTTTATTAATGGCGACATTCCTCCATCCCAGCACATGCCTGGTCGTACGTTTAAATTGTCTGCTGCAGAACAGGCAGCAGGTTATAAGGAAATTTTAAGTCTGGAATAGAAGGGTGTGATTGAGAAAACGGTGCATGAGCCAATTGAATTTGTTTCGAACATATTTACTAGACCGAAGAAGGATGGAGGCTGTCGTGTCATTATTGATCTAACCCGTTTGAATACGTTTGTAACATATACTCATTTTAAAATGGATACGTTTGAAACAGCCAAGTCATTGATTTCTCATGGTTGCTTTATGGCATGCATCGATTTGAGGGATGCATATTATTCAGTATCCATCCAGAAATATGATAGAAGGTTTTTGAAATTTATCTGGATGGGGCAACTTTGGCAGTATAAGGCTTTGCCTAATGGGCTCACTACAGCCCCTAGATTGTTCACTAAATTGGTGAAGCCAATCATGGCTTATTTGAGACAACGACATCATATCGTTATGGCCTATTTAGATGATGTCTTTATTGTGGGCCACACCCTGCAATTGGCCGAACAGGGTGTTGCAGCTGCTGTCAATATATTTCAACAATTAGGATTCATTGTCCATCCAGAGAAATCGAAGTTCTACCCTGCCCAGGTAATTAATTACCTAGGGTTCACGGTGAACTCAATGAGCATGAGGATAACTATACCAATTAACAAAATTGAGGAAGTCACTCAGGTGTGCAGAGATTTAATTGGCACCAATATACCATCGATTCGGCATACAGCCACAGTAATTGGCAAGCTAGTGGCTTTGTTTCCGGCAGCACGATATGGACCTTTGCATTATCAGAATTTGCAAAGAGCTAAAATTACTGCGTTAAAACGGAACGCTGGTCATTATGATCGATCAATGCAGCTGCCGTCCGAAGCGATAACTGAGTTGCAATGGTGGGTGTGTCACATTAGCAACTCATTCAAGCCTGCTAGGGAGGCTAATCCGGTGGTATATTTACAGACTGATGCAAGCTCCAATGGCTGGGGAGCTACTGATAATTGCTCTAGTTGTGGGGGCAGATGGGACACCCTTGAGTCGTCGATGTTGTTGACTCAAGGGATTAACTATTTGGAGTTGCTGGCAGCATTCGACGGACTTCGTGCATATTGTTCCAAGCTTGTTGGAGCACACGTCCGTCTCAGAATAGACAACACCACAGCTGTGGCATATTTAAACCATATGGGTGGTACCAGGTCAGTTTCATGTGACAAATTGGCTAACTCAATTTGGCTCTGGTGTGTTCAAAGAGACATTTGGATTTCAGCTACCTATTTGCCAGGTGAACTTAATACTGTGGCGGACACCAGGTCATGCAAATTTAATGACAATATTGAATGGATGTTGCATCCTGAGATTTTTTCTAAAGTCACAGCCAAATTTGGTAAACCGGACATTGACCTTTTTGCGTCACGGTTAAACCATCAGGTACCAGCCTACGTTTCATGGGAACCAGATCCTGGGGCTATAGCGCTAGATGCATTCTCGCTGGACTGGGGGAAGTGGTTTTTCTATGCCTTCCCCCCGTTTTGCCTCATCAGTCGGGTATTGCGAAAGATTCAGGCAGATGCTGCCAAGGGCATCCTTATTATACCCGACTGGCCCACACAGCCCTGGTATCCGGTGGTCTTTGACATGCTCAATGAACCTTGGGTCCTTTTGAAGGGTTGCCCACAATTGGTTACTCACCCTGTCTCAGGGGAGCCACATCCCTGCCATGGCTATTTAAATTTGTTGGCTTGCAGGTTCTGAACAGGCCGTTAGTCCAAAACGGCCTCTCGGCTCGGACCATGGATACCATCGGGGCGTCGTGTCGAGAGTCCACAAGGCGAAGATACCGCTCGCATATTAAGAAGTGGGAAGCCTACTGCAGCCGCTCTCGCATCACGTACGATGACGTGACAATAACCGACGTCCTGGAATTCCTCGCGGGGTTGCACCATGATGAACACTTAAGTTACAGTGCCATCAACAGCGCCAGAAGTGCGCTATCATTCTACCTCAGTTTGGAGGTAGGATCCAACAGGCTAGTGTCCAGACTCATGCGGGGTATATTCAATATGAATCCGCCTACACCACGCTATAATAACACCTGGGATGTCAGGGACGTATTAACCCTGCTCAGGACGTGGTCTCCCATGGAAGGGCTCCAACTGGACCAACTCACCATGAAGCTGGTGATGTTACTAGCGCTGACTTCAGCTCAGAGGGTACAGACACTACACAAACTTTGTGTCGACAGAATGACATCTACCCCTACAGAAGTAGTATTTTTCATTGACGAGCTACTAAAGCAGCATAGACCTGGGTGCACAGGGCTGCAGCTGAAGTTCCCGGCATACCCCGCAGATGCTAGGCTATGTTTAGCCTCACATATCCGCCACTATGTCAACGTGACGGCACGCATCAGAGGAATGGAGAGATACCTGCTTGTCACTCATAAGAGACCTCATCATCGAGTGACAGTCAGGACAATATCCAGGTGGCTTCGAGTCGTCTTGGGTAAGTCAGGTATCGACACTAATGTGTTCAAGTCTCATTCCACCAGGGCTGCATCGACGTCAGCGGCGAGGGTCATGGAGGTGCCCATGGACCAAATTCTCGCCACAGCAGGATGGGCTAATGAAGCTGTGTTCCAGCGTTTTTATAACAAGCCTGTTGCTGCTCCGCTACAGTTCGCAGAAGCCGTGCTGAATGCAGGGTCAGAACGTGGAGATGTCCCCGCATGAGGGGTTTTTGATTTGTTATTAATAAATATGCTCTTGTTTTGCAGTATGAACTATTGAGCAAGTTTGTTCCTCCCATCCATCCCTGGTAGTGGTGTGTCAGCATGGACGTGGTCCAGGGCGTGTAATCACAGAAGCTTTGAAGTCTTCACGAAGTCACTCACCTGACTCCGAAATGAAATAGTAAGATTGAACGAGAACTTACCAGTTCGAAGGTTGATCTTTATTTTATGAGGAGTCGAAGTGAGGGATTTCGTGCCCTCCTCGCCCAACCCTCAATCACCTTCATCTGGTAATCTTAGTCACTTCAATCTTACTATGCGAAGTCATTTCTATTGTTGGTTTCTGTGATTCCACGCCGCTACTTTGAAGTATGTCGAGCATGCGCGCCGGCGGGCTCTTCACGAAATCCCTCACTTCGACTCCTCATAAAATAAAGATCAACCTTCGAACTGGTAAGTTCTCGTTCAATCTTACTATTCCTTGGGGAGTGTGCTAGCGGAGCAAACTCACGGATTTCACCACACTAATCCGTCAGCGTATCATACTGTTCTGTATTTTGCAGTCCACGTATGTAAGTCTAGAACCAGTACAGATTCAATGGTTGAAGGTCAGCAGTTCTGGATGGAACGGAGGCAACATTGAGCACAATCTAGTGGTCCATAGTGTTGCATTATCAAATTCCAGTGCAAAAATACTATGTGATACATACCATAGCTCTAAGGAAACAGATGCAAACAGTAGGAAACATAATCTACAACCAATCACTTATCCATCAACCTCAATTTAACCATCCCTCCCATCACAGACTATGAGTGCAGTGCATTAGATATTAAGGATAAAGACTGACAAGGTTGCTGCATCAGGCAATTTATTCCCACATCTTCTGACCTAAACATGGAATCACAAAGAAGAGATAGGTCCAGTAATTTATCTCTAAATGGCAAAAAGGAGCAAATGCTCCAGAATCTGCAGAAAAGCAAATGCTATTGCATCCAGGGCTACACTGGATATCGCCAAAAATGTGTGCTAGATGGCAATTAACCCATGACTGCTGTTTCTGGTGCAAGGCAATTAACCTTGGACAGCTTGTTCATTTATGCGATTGCTCCATGCATCTGGCATGAGCTGCACTGTTCATGGGCTGTACATCTCAACAGAGGACCAATAAACTGAGTGCCCCGTCACCACTTAAAGCTTGCATAGAAGAAAGGTGAATTTTGGCTGCGGAAATGCTGGCAGGTATTCTACAACATATGTTACCAATTGCACAATGGTGCCGCAGAGAGGAGAGTAGGCTCCACAGATTTGTGACTCATACTTATATTAACAATCTATGCCCATGTTAGAAGAAGGAATGATACTGCTGGAGGAACTTAGTGGATCAAATAGCAGCTGTGGAAGGAAATTGACAGACATGTTTTAGATTGGAACCATCTTCAGACCCTTCTTCTTCCCATTCTCCAAGTTAGGAAATATGGCTTTCCATGGATCAGGAAACAAAGGTCAAAGGTTATTTTATTGGTCGCATACACCAATTGGTGTAGTGAAATGTTTCTTGCCAATGCAGCACATAAAAAAAGAATACAGACAGAACACTAATAAAGAGATTTAAACATAAAAAAAACATCCCCCCACAATGGTTCCCATTATGAGGGAAGGCACAATGTCCAGTCCCCAACCCATGTCCACTCATACAGTGGCTTGCAAAAGTTTTCATACCCCTTGAACTTTTCCACATTTTGTCACGTTACAACCACAAACGTAAATGTATTTTATTGGGATTTTATGTGATAGACCAACGCAAAGTGATGCATAATTGTGAAGTGGAAGGAAAATGATACATGGTTTCCAAATTTTATTACAAATAAAAAACCGAAAAGTGTGGCGTGCAAAGGTATTCGGCCGCCCTGAGTCAATACTTTGTAGAACCACCTTTCGCTGCAATTCCAGCTGCAAGTCTTTTCAGGTATGTCTCTACCAGCTTTTCACATCTAGAGACTGAAATTTTTGCCTATTCTTCTTTGCAAAATAGCTCAAGCTCAGTCAGATTGGATGGAGAGCGTCTGTGAATAGCAATTTTCAAGTCTTGCCAGAGATTCTCAATTGGATTTAGGACTGGACTTTGACTGGGCCATTCTAACACATTAATATGCTTTGATCTAAACCATTCCATTGTAGCTCTGGCTGTATGTTTAGGGTCGTTGTCCTGCTGGAAGGTGAACCTCCGCCCCAGTCTCAAGTCTTTTGCAGACTCTAACAGGTTTTCTTCCAAGATTGCCCTGTATTTGGCTCCATCCATCTTCCCATCAACTCTGACCAGCTTCCCTGTCCCTACTGAGGAAAAGCATCCCCACAGCATGATGCTGCCACCACAATGTTTCACAGTGGGGACGGTGTGTTCAGGGTGATGTGCAGTGTTAGTTTTCCGCCACACATAGCGTTTTGCATTTAGGCTAAAAACTTCAATTTTGGTCTCATCAGACCAGAGCACCTTCCTCCACATGTTTGCTGTGACCCCCACATGGCTTGTGGCAAACTGCAAACGGGATCTCTTATGGCTTTGTTTCAACAATGGCTTTCTTCTTGCCACTCTTCCAGAGTTACCATGGGCCTCTTGGCTGCTTCTCTGATCAATGCTCTCCTTGTCCGGCCTGTCAGTTTAGGTGGACGGCCATGTCTTGGTAGGTTTGCAGTTGTGCCATACTCTTTCCATTTTCAGATGATGAATTGAACAGTGCTCCGTGAGATGTTCAAAGCTTGGGATTTTTTTTATAACCTAACCCTGCTTTAAACCTCTCCACAACTGTATCCCTGACCTGTCTGGTGCGTTCCTTGGGCTTCATGATGCTGTTTGTTCACTAATGTTCTCTAACAAACCTCTGAGGCCTTCACAGAACAGCTGTATTTATACTGAGATTAGATCACACACAAGTGGACTCTATTTACTAATTAGGTGACTTCTGAAGGCAATTGGTTGCACTGGATTTTATTTAGGGGTATCAGAGTTAAGGGGGCTGAATATTTTTGTATGCCACACTTTTCAGTTTTTTATTTGTAAAAAAATTTGAAAACCATTTATCATGTTCCTTCCACTTCACAATTAAGCGCCACTTTGTGTTCGTCTATCACATAAAATCCCAATAAAATACATTTATGTTTGTGGTTGTAACGTGACAAAATGTGGAAAAGTTCAAGGGGTATGAAAGCTTTTGCAAGCCACTGTAGTCAGGCCTATTAAGCCCTCTGCAGTCGCCTTCACGGAGGCCCGTTCTCGCCAGGTGATGGTGCTCCAGTGTTGGGAGAATCCTCTCAGCAGCTTGGGACACATGGAACGGCCGCTTCCTTACCAGAGTCCGTGGCTTCCGAAGCCAACAAGGCCGCGCTGAATGGAGCTCCTCCCACTGGCTCCCGATGTTGAAGTCAACGCCGCTGCCCGCAGCTGGCTGCTCCACAGACCCGCAGCTCCGCGATGTTTTTTCTCGGCGGTCTTCAGCTCGTCGGAGCTCCAGTGCGGCGACCCAGGCAAGGCATCGCTCACTCCGCGATGGTGCTCCAGCGCTGTGCCGCTGCTGAAGCCGAGATTCTGGGCGGTCTCCTCAGGAAACGCCGCTCCAGGCCCGCTGGTAGGCTGCGAGGACGGGTCAAAAGTGCAGCCCGGAGAAAAGCTGCCTCTCCGACCAGGTAGGGACCAGGAAAAGTAGTTTCCCCCCACCTCCCACATAAAAAATAGAACTCCAAAAACAAAACACTTTAACTCACTAAAAATAAAGAAAAGAGTGAAAAACAGACAGCTGCAGGCTGGGCAGCCATACCATACAGGACGGCGCCCCCTAGAAACACTCATAAAACAAGCTGCAAAGGGTGGCTAAAGAGCCCAGGATTGTGAATGAAGTTATTACATCATGCTTAAAGGCACACTGTTGTTTTGCACTTCATTTTGTTGTAGGGCGCTAAAAACTTTTGAAAAACATCAGGAGACTTTAAATGTTCTACAAGTTGTTGACACATATTCCTTTGTGCAACTCAATACAGATATATGATTAATTGTGTGGGGTCCACTTATGCTGCTTCATAAAACAATATTGTCTCATTATTGCTTCAGTGCTTAACATGCCAATGCCTCTTAGTAGATACAAGGAACTGCACATGCTGGTTTATAAAATAAGACACAAAATGCTGGAATAATTCAACAGGTCAGGCAGCATCTCTGGAAAACATGGATATCTGATGTCTTGGATTGGGACACTTCTTCAGACTTCTTGTGTTAGTTACTTCAGCATCTAATGTATCTTAGTACTTTGGAGTAAGTTTAAATTGTGATAATCACCAGCTAGAACTAAAATTGGGTATTAAATTCAGATATTCAATTTATATTTTTTGGGGGATCACAGCACCAATTGTGTGCTTTCAGCAAATTTCAGCAAATAAAAACTTCCTTCAGTTTTGTTTGGATCAAACGGTCTCCCTTCCGGATATCTGATTGAATAACTCCAGGAGAAAGGAAGCTAATTGCTTGAATCAATTTGAAAAAACATGAAATTCTGGCTCATACACCTAAGGATAAGATATTCAATCTGGCCTGAAAGTCAGCAATCTTCTTTTGATATTCAGTAAGTTATGCTATTATTTTTCAGAGGATTGTGTCTTGGGAAATAATGCATTGATTTATCTTTCCCCACAGACAGTGCAATGTCTTAAAGCAATGCATTCTCCATCAGTGTTGGATAAAAGTTCAGATTATAAATTACTTTTGCAATAGTTATTTTTGATTAGAAACAAAGGTATCGCAATTAGAAAGTCCTGGCAACTGTTATTTATTCTCAGGTGAGTGAGGAATTATAGGAATGTAATAAATAAAGTATCATAACAGTTACAGAATACAATTGTCCCCCTCAAATCTACAGCAATGTAGCCCAAGGGAAAATATCTACTTTCCCATTAGTTTACACTGAAAAACTATTGCTAAATGTGAAGTTATGAAAACTTCATAGTAATCAATTTTCAATTTTCAAATAGCAAAATGTAAGATGTTAAAAGTCATTCTGAAAACTTGTAACTCACCTCAGTTAAGTTTAGCACTCTCAATATAAAGCAACCCAATTGATTGAAATCCTTTCCCCCCTCTCTGAACATTAATTCCCTCCACCACAAGCACAGTGGCTGGAGTGTGCACCACCTACAAAATGCACTGCATGTAGGGTACTCTGAACGGCACCTCCAAACCCATGACAGAAGAAAGGTTTCAACCCAAAATATCACCCATTCCTTCTCTCCAGATATGCTGCCTGTGTCGCTGAGTGACACAGCATCCAGCATTTTGTGTCTATCTCCATGACCTCTATAACCATGAAAGGCAAGGACAGTAGGTGCATGAGAAAGATGCAGCCTTCAGGATCTTCTCCTAGTCACTCACTATCCTGACTTGTAAATACTGTGCCATTATTATATTCTTAATCCAACAAAATCCTTAATCACCTTACTTGCACTGTGGGAGTACATTAATGAGAAACATTTCAGTGGTTCAAGAGCCTTCCTGTGTGTAATAGTGAATGGACAATACATTTTGGCTTCATCAGCAACACATAGATTACAAAGAATTAATAAATAAATAAATAAAACAATCCCTCCTTAGTTAAAATACTAATGTCCATTTTATTGATTTGCTCAGTGAAAGTATTAATGCAAATGTAATCCTTTCCTGCATTGGCTCCGAGGAGCCTGGATAAAACAGAGTTTCAGCATCATCAGGATGGAAATGAAGGGTAATTCGTGTTCGAACTTCATCCCACCTTTTGCAATCATTAATGATGTGTCTACCCATAAATGGGCTGATCCATTACTTCTCCAAAGTTACTTCCAGCAAGATATCTTAAAAGTGCAAAAGGTTCTTGTAGAACAACTAGCTGGTGAGCCTTTTGCTTGCCCATGTTAATGGTGGGATAGTGGTTTTGTTAGATTTGAGTAAGAGCTCAATGTCTCCTACTCCTCCTTGTTGGTTAATGTCTTAGCACAGGCCAGGATGGAGAGGTTTGCTGTGAAAATAATTCCAAAAGAGGGAATAGAAAAAGGCAATGAACAAAATGAGAAGATTAGTATGGAATGTGTGAGTTTAATTGGACCTCCCTCCATGTTAGTAATATGCATTTGGAATTGTAGCAGTTATATGTAGACAGAGATTGCCAAGCAGGCATTGCAGAGACTGAGACTTCCACTGAAATTCTACAGAAAGTGACATCTGGCCAAGCATTTCATTCCAGGCTAAAAATAACAAAAAATGACATTGCTTTTCTTTGCAAACATGAAATCACTGGAATTTAGAAGGATGAGAGGAGATCTTATAGAAACATATAACATTCTTTAGTGGATTGGACAGGTTAGATGCAGGAAAAATGTTCCCAATGTTAGCGGAGTCCAGAACCAGGGGTCAAAGTTTAAGAATAAGGGGTAGGCCATTTAGGACTGAGATGAGGAAAATCTTTTTCACCCAGACAGTTGTGAATCTGTGGAATTCTCTGCCACAGAAGGCAGTGGAGGCCAATTCACTGTATGTTTTCAAGAGAGCATTCAATATAGCTCTTAGGGCTCACAGAATCAAGGGATAAGGGGAAAAAGCAGGAACGGAGTCCTGATTTTGGATGATCAACCATGAATGGCGGTGCTGGCTCGAAGGGTCGAATGGCCTATTCCTGCACCTATTTTTGTATGTTTTGTATGTTTCTATGAAATGTGGATATGAGTGATGCAGTTCCCCACTGAGAATACTCATTTGCATCATCTTAACTTTGTCTTCAGATCATGCCCAAAGACTGGATGGCACATTTGCGCTTCCTACCAACATGTTTTATCTGCAAATGGATCTCATTTATACATAATGGGCTTTGGGTTGGGACTATGGGGAAAGAATATAATCACTTGAAAAGACGATGAGCATCTCAAAGATTATTCATTTCTGCATAATACATGAGAAGCAAGTTGTGTTCCTGCACGTTTAATTAAACCATTTAAATTATACAAGAATCAGTAAATCTAAAAACAGACATTTATGCAATGGGAACCAGTGACACATATATTGTTATGATATACACAGATAGCACCAACACTGAACTAATTCCAGGGGGTAGATGAGTGAATGTCACTTTTGAAACCAGAGTATCAGATTAGTAATTGTTTTAAAGTATAATTAAAAACAGAATTTAACTACATGATTAGTTTATATTTCATTCCAGATTTGGTAGATACACATCAAACCATGAGAGAGAAGTGAGGAACAAATTCAGAAACTTAGAAAATTGTTTAAAGTGGCTGATAAATACTTTATCACAGTAAATTATACGTAAATTATACAAGCTGCGGATCGAGGAGCACTTCGACAGCAACTCCGACCCCCGACGCATGTGGCATGGCATCCAGGCCATCACTGACTAGAGAACCACCAACTACACCCCCACTTCCAGTGACGCATCCTTCCTCGAGGAACTCAATCACTTTTATGGCCGCTTTGAAAGGGACAACCAAGAGTTGTCCATCGAGACTGGTCTCCCCGATGACCACCAGCCCCTCACACTCAACCCCTACGATGTGCACATGGCACTGAGTAGGATCCATGTACGCAAGGCTGCCGGCCCTGACGGCATCCCTGGGCGCGTCCTCAGGACCTGTGCTGCACAGCTGACAGACGTCTGGACTGACATCTTCAACCTGTCACTTGCCCAGGTAGTTGTCCCCACGTGTCTTAAAACTTCCTCCATCGTGCCAGTGCCAAAACACTCCACTGCGGCGAGCCTCAACGACTTCCGCCCAGTTGCACTCACCCCTATCATCACCAAGTGCTTTGAAAGGCTGGTCATGGCACACCTCAAATGCTGCCTACCTCCCACTCTGGACCCCTACCAGTTTGCATACCGTAAGAACAGCAGCACGGAGGATGCCATCTCAATGGCACTCCACTCCGCCCTCTCCCACCTCGACAACAGAACCACTTATGTGAGAATGCTGTTCATCGATTACAGCTCAGCATTCAACACCATTATCCCCTCTAAATTGATCGCCAAACTCGATGACCTGGGCATCAACCCCTCCCTCTGCAATTGGTTACTGGACTTTCTAACCAATAGACCACAATCTGTCAGGTTGGATAACCATTCCTCTTCTACCCTCACCTTGAACACTGGCGTACCCCAGGGCTGCATGCTGAGCCCCCTCCTCTACTCCCTCTTCACCTACGACTACATACCTGTACATGGTACCAACACCATCATCAAGTATGCAGCTGACATGACGGTGATTGGCCTCATCAGCGACAATGATGAGTCGGCCTACAGGGAGGAGGTTCAGCTCCTAACAGCATGGTGTGCCAACAATAACCTGGCCCTCAACTCCAAGAAGACCAAGGAGCTCATTGTGGACTTCAGGAGATCGAGAGGCTGCACGCACACCCCCATCGATAATAAATGGGATGGAGGTGGAATGTGTCTCCAGCTTCAGGTTCCAGGGGGCCAACATCTCCGATGACCTCTCCTGGACCCCCAACACATCCTCGCTGATCAAGAAGGCTCACCACCGTCTCTTCTTCCTGAGGAGACTTAAGAAGGTCCACCTGTCCCCCCAGATTCTGGTGAACTTCCACCGCTGCACCATCGAGAGCATCCTTACCAACTGCATCACAGTATGGTGTGGTAACTGCTCTGTCGCCGACCGGAAGGCTCTGCAGAGGGTGGTGAAGATCGCCCAAGGCATCACAGGCTCCTCACTCCCCTCCATTGAGTCTGTCCATAGTAAATGATGCCTGCGCAAGGCGCACAGCATCGTCAGGGACAGCTCACACCCCAACCATAGACTGTTTACCCTCCTCCCATCTGGGAGACGCTACAGGTCCCTCCGCTGCTGTACCAGCAGGCTCAAGAACAGCTTCTTCCCTGCGGCTGTCACACATCTCAACGCTGCACCTCAATGACTGCCTGTCTCCACCCCTTCCCCCCCCGGACACTATATATGTATAGACATATATTAACTCATTCTACTGCGCAATTACTTGTTCATTCGTAAATTCGCCCTTCGGAGATACCAACTGCATTTCGTTGTCTCTGTATTGTACACTGCACAATGACAATAAAGATTGAATTGAAAAAAAAAATTTTGAATTAAGATGTAGAATGAAAGTGAAGCAAAGAAACACATAACATAATTTATTGCCTTGATTCCACTCATATATCCATCCAATAACAATGGCAAAGAGCTAGAAATCTGTCCTTGAATGCAGCTAAAGCATAATGAAGTAACATACACTGCAAGAACTCTATCAACTTCACAATGGGAGCACCTTTGCTACAAGAATGAAAGAGGTTCCAAAGGCACTCCACCCTCTCAAGGGAAATTTGTCACGGGAGAGATGTTTACTTCCTGGACGTACTCTGTTTCTCTAGCGGCAAGAACGCGAACGCAGATTATTATGTGAATGGTGTCAGATTAGGAAAAGGGGAGGTACTATGAGACCTGGGTGTCCTTGCACATCAGTCACTGAAAGTAAGCATGCAGGTCGAGCAGGCAGTGAAGAAAGCTAATGGCATGTTGGCCTTCAAAATGAGAGGATTTGAGTACAGGAGCAAAGAGGTCCTTCTGCAATTGTACAGGGCCCTGGTGATACCACACCTGGAGTATTGTGTGCAGTTTTGGTCTCCTAATTTGAGGAAGTACATTCTTGCTATTGAGGGAGTGCAGTGTAGGTTCACGAGGTTAATTCCCGGGATGGCTGGACTGTCATATGATGAAAGAATGGAACGACTGGGCTTATATTCTCTGGAATTTCAAAGGATGAGAGGGGATCTTATAGAAACATATACAATTATTAAGGGATTGATCAGGCTAGATGCAGGAAATATGTTCCCAATGTTGGGGGAGTCCAGAACCGAACCAGGGGCGATAGTTTAAGAATAAGGGGTATGCCATTTAGAACTGAGATGAGGAAAAACTTTTTCACCCAGAGAGTTGTGAATTTGTGGAATTCTCTGCCTCGGAAGGCAGTGGAGACCGACTCACTTGATGCATTCAAAAGATAATCAGATAGAGCTCTTAGGGCTAGCGGAATCAAGGAATATGGGGAGAAGGCAGAAACGGGGTACTGATTGTGGATGATCAGCTATGATCACATTGAATGGCGGTGCTGGCTCGAAGGGCCGAATGGCCGAATGGGCTACTCCTGTACCTATTTTCTATGCATCGATGTAGTCAATCTTAGTCATTGTAATTTTATTCATATCTTGGTATTCTTGAGGAATATCTGTCATTTTATTGCCAACAGGAGGAGTACATATTTGCAGTGCAAAGTTTATCTGATTATATGCAACTGTACATTAAGCTACCTATTGTTCCACTTATAAGTTTAGAAACAAAATACTGAATGGAGGCAGAATGTGCCTTGGGCAGTGGAATGTAGACAATAGCAAACTGACAGCCTGTTTTATGCTCTGCCACATTTCCAAGGCATTTGAAATGAGGAATTCAGAAAGGGATGCTTGGAGCTGCATCCGACTGCCTTAAAATGAGGCACCAACCTTACGAATCTGCAACACAAAATTTCATGCACGCTAAACAAATCTAAAAGCCACAGATAAATGAATACCCAACCAAAAGCTCGGAGCAAAACTCTGTATTCCTGCTTTTCCTAACTCTGAATAGTGATAGACAATTATAAGAAGAAGTGCCTGATCGCTCGCTCGTGGACTATGACATCCTGAAGCCGCGGTCTGCGGAGCTTCTAGTCGCAGGCGCGGCGTGGACTTTCCATCGCGGAGTCTGGGATCCGTTGCCGGGGATCGCCGGAGAAGAGCACTGACCGCCGGCCTGCGGCCTATAACATCGTGAAGCCATTGTCTCCGGTAGGAAGAGGCTGATTCGGAACATCCAAGCCGCAGAGTGTCCGTCCGATCCGACATTGGAGTTTCGAGCATCCCGACGAGAGGGCCTGTACATCGGGCCGTCCGTAGTGGCGACTGCGGAGGGTTCACGACCCCGAGCACGGATGAAAAAAGGAGGAGGACTGACTGAAGGTTATATGGATGTTCATGTTATATTCTATTGTGTATTGTGCTCTTTATGATTGTGTGGCTGCATGGTAATTCATATTCCACTGCACCTTAATTGGTGCATGTGGCAATTAATGTGAACGAACCTGAACTTGAAAAGTGAATGGGAAGAAGAACTGTAGTAATAAATTGCTTAGGGAAAGAATTGATTCCCTTAAAGATCAGCATATTCATCTTTGTGTGGAAATATTAAATAATTACTTCTCTTCCATTTTTCTGAGAAGAGTCGAGTCTAGATTCAAGAGTGTTTTATTTCCATATGCCCCAGATAGAACAATGAAATTCTTGCTTGCTGCCGCACAACAGAATAATCAAAACGTCACCCATTCCTTCTCTCCAAAGATGCTGCCTGTCCTGCTGAGTAGGTGTGGCTAATGTTGTACCGTTATTTAAGAAGAACACCAAGGGCAAGCCAGGTAATTACAGGCACGTGACCCTAAAGCTTAGTTTAGTTTACTTTAGACTTGAGATACACCATGAAAACAGGCCCTTTGGCCCACCGAGTCTGTGCCGGCCAGTGATCCCTGCACATTAACAGTATCCTGCACTAAGGACAAATTTTACATACCAAGGCAATTAACCTACAAACCTGTATGTCTTTGGAGTGTGGGAGGAAACCAAAGGTTTCTGAGAAAACCCATGCAGGTCACGGGGAGAACGTACAAACTCCGTACAGACAAGCACCCGTGGCCAGGATCGAACCCGGGTCTCTGGCGCTGTAAGCACTGTAAGGCAGCAACTCTACCGCTGTGCCACCATGCTATCAATAGGAAAGTTGTTGGAGGGAACTCTTAGGGACAAGGTCTACCAGCATATGGATAGACACTGACTGATTATGGATAGTGCATGGGAAAACAAGTCTCCCAAATCTGATAGGGTTTTTGGGAAGAGGTCACAAAAAGGATTAATAAGGGCAAGGCAGTGGTCATTATGTGTATGGATTTTGTCTGGAAGTGTAGATCACATGGAATGCAAAGTGAGTGAATTAGATTCAAAATTGGCTTAGAGGAGGTGTCAAAGGGAGGTTGTGAAAGGTTGTTTTTCTGACTGGAGGCCTATGACCAGTGGTGTGTCACAGGGGTTGGTGCTGGGTCCACTGCTGTTTGTTATATATATTAATAATTTGAATGACAATGCAGTTAACATTGTTAGTAAATTTGCAGACAATACCAAAATTGGTGTTATAGTAGATGGTGAAAGAGAATATCCAATGGCCCTGTCCCACGGTACGAGTTCATTCCAAGAGCTCTCCCGAGTTTAAAAAAAAAGAAACTCGTGGTAAGCACGGAGAATGAACGTAGTGGGTACGTCGGGGCTCAGGGACGACTCTTAGCGCCTCGTAACGCTAACGGCAGCTACTCGGGAAGACTCGTGAAGATTTTTCAACATGTTGAAAAACGTCCACGAGAGGCCCGAGTACCGACGAGCGGCCATTACCATAAATCTCCGAGTTCGAATCAGGGCAAAGTCGGGAGAACTCTTGGAATGAACTCGTACCGTGGGACAGGGCCATCAGTTTACAACAAGATCCAGATTAGCTGGGGAGGTAGACCAAAAAGTGGCAAATGGGATTTAACTCGGACTAGTGTCAGATGCTAAACTTTGGTTTGTCTATCCAGGGCAGGATTGCTATATGAAATGGCAATGCCCTGGAGAGTCTTGTAGAACAGAGAAATCAGGGAATATAGGTGCATGGTTCTATAAAAGTAGTGTCAGGTGGACAGTATGGTAAATTAATTTTATTTCAGTCTACTGCTGTGACGTTCTCCTTAATTAAAAATGCAACTCTGCCTCCTCTCTTTAAGACTAAGCTGATGAGATCCACCAATCCAAAATGCAGTCAGCGGTCAATTAATTTCACTCCCAATGATATTAGAGAATACTTGAGGACATGGCCAAAGTCACGGACCAGGATAACATTGTGGCAGTGGCAGTGGCATTGAAGACTTGAGCAAGCTGTAACTAGCTGAACTGTTCCAGTAACTATAACTGGCATCTATCAGACAATGATCAGATACATCCTATTCGCAAAATCCAAGGCAAAATCCACCAGTTAATTACTACCCATTCAGTCTACTCTCAATCATCAGTAAAATGATGGGAGTAAAATAAGGTAATTATCAAGCCAGTTGAACAACATTTACTCTTCAATAACCTGGCTCAACAAAGTACAGTTTTGGTTCCACCAGGCTTCATCTCATCAGTCTTGGTCTAAATATAGATCAAAGAGCTGAATTTCAGAGGTGAGTTAAGGCCTGTCTTTAATTTTTTTTCCCCGTTTAGTTTTGGGATACAGCACGGAAGCAGGCCCTTCGGCCCACTGAGTCCGCACCGGCCAGCAATCCCTGCACACTAACACTGTTCTAGACACAAAGGGCAATTTTACACATACACCAAGCCAATTAACCTACAGACCTGTACGTCTTTGGAGTGTGGGAGGAACCAAAGATCTTGGAGGAAACCCATGTGGTCACGAGGAGAATGCACGAACTCCGTACAAACAGCACTCGTGGTCAGGATGGAACCCGGGTCTCTACGACTGCAAGCACTGTAAGGCAGCAACTCTACTGCTGCGCCACTGCACCACCCTAACATCAAAGCAGAGTTTGATTGAGGGGGCATCAGGGAGCCTGATAAAACTGAAGCTAACAGACAGGAGGAGAAAATCATTCCGATGGCTAGAGTGATACTTTGTTGCAGAGGAAATGGCTGTAGAGCACCTTCTGCAAATTGCGTTGCAGTTTCTCACCTCAGTTACTGTAACAGCCTCTCTCAAACCTGTGACTTCTAGCACCAGGGACAAGGAGAGCAGGCACATAAATTCACTGCCGCCTGTAAGTTCCTGTCCGATTCACACTCCATCTTAACTTCATCACTGCTCACAGCCTCCTTCCAAAGGCCAATTAAGGATGGGCAATAAATGTAATCGTTGTCAGCATCTTCTACATCGCCAAAAAAAAATTTGAAAATTGAAGATAAATTTCCACCCACAGATTTAGGAATATATGAATAGTGGATTATTTTACCCTTTAATCTATTTCTTTATTTTTCAGTTAAACCCTGATCATTCTGAATCTATTTGTTTCTTATTCAGTTGTTTCTTCCATTTGTTTCTTATTCATTAACATTTTTGACCAGTAAATACCTCACTAAGATAATGTTTACTGTTCGTTTTCCAGTAAAGTTCAACCAAATTTTATGCAAAGATCTATTACTACTCGAGTGACCTGGGTGTGATTTTAACATGTAACTCTTGTAACTTAGATTATTGAAAACAGGTTATGTTGTTCCACCTAAACATTCCATCTCAAATTCTCAGTTTTTTTTAACTAAAATCACCCCAACTTTTGTTTGTGCAGGAATACAAACCTCATTTGAGTGTATCTCTATACGGTCCCCAGAAAACTGGTGATTTTTCCCTTTTCCTCATGACATCATTTATTCTTCCAATGCTCCACAACATTCCTGCATTTTGTACCTCTAAATGTTCACCCTCCAGTTCAGGTGCAACTCATCTTTCTCGTATAGGTCACTTCTGCACCTGAAGATATCCCAATGATCAAAACATTTGCATCCTTGCCCCTCGCACCAACTCTTCCTCTGTGCATTAATCCATCTTCCTTCCCAATCTAATCCAATCTATCTTCCCAT